>JBAMJV010014159.1:0-47269 GCA_037951105.1 Echinarachnius parma
TCTCCACTTTCTACCCGGATCGAATGAAATCATTTCAATCGCATCCTTCATATCTATTAATCAAACTGAATATACATCTACTGTTCATTATGTCTGGATAATATTTCATATCTGGTTATCATGTACTTGGCGTATTTTTAGAATGAATATTGAAGTGTAATTTCTGGCCGGGGCTATTACACCATTTAGGGGGATGAAATCCAATTTACGGTGGACAAATGAGCGCAATTTGCGGAAGCAATAAAACACGCGTGCTGCAAGCAGAAATATGTTACCGGTCACGCTAACATAGCTATCACCCCCTTTTCACGGTCACTTTAGCAGTTGCTGTTTCCATGGTAACCGTGGAGAGAACCATTTTACCGCCAAAATGTTTGTCGAAGATTAATTCGGGCTTTCTGGGCCGTACACATTTTTGGGAAAAGATTATAATAAACGAGGATTATACGGGTGGAACGTTATCTGATGTTCGCTGGAATTAGATGGTAATATTATGATATGATACATGATTAATTAAAGAAAAACAACTAACTTCTGTAGAGGATAAAGACCTCTGTTTGGATGTCAGCTTTGCAAATCGCATTGAATTGTATATTCCCTCTTTATTTGCCTTTCTTATATTTTCATTATATTTAGACTAAAATACTGCAAAATTTGATATGGGAGCAACCCTGGAAACGTTTTTATGTTATCAATGGCGGGAATATACATTTTTTTATATGTTTGAACGTCACATATTCAGCTATCGCTGCGCCATAGAACATTAAAACATACAAAAACAAAAACGAAAAAGTTGCCTTTAAACAATAAACACAACAAGAACAAAACGACAACAAAAACAGGACATGTCATTGTCACATCGCACCAAATTGCCTCATATTGTTCCAGCTAATTTATGAGCAAATTGCGCCAATTTAGCGAACAAGCGCTTTCCGCCAATTTGATTAATAAACGGTCGACGCGCGCAATTAAAGCTGACACTGATGACACGATTCACTTAGGCTCATCCCCAATGTGCACTTTTCCTTTCATTTCCCCTCATTGCGAATGACAAATGGAGATTCGCGCCAAATAATGTCCCGTTTTAACCCATCCACGCCGGGATTCATTGCTAGACAAAATTATCAGTCGCGGTTTCGGTCGTTAAATTGGCAACGCGTAATTTCCCCCTCGCTTGTATCACATGTATTGGGTCCCGTTGCATAAAGAGATACAATCGATTGTAAGTCAGATCATGTGTACAGTTCTACATGCGCGAATCTGATTGGTTTACTGTGTAATCCAATACGATCTTTTAAATTGATTTGACCATTGAAATCGCCAATGGATTGATAAAAAAGTGATTTGAAAATAATTGTCATAATGTGTAACTAACCTAAGTGTTTCTTTAAATTTGAGCGATTATTAAACTAATAAATGATCATATCGCAAACCGTTAACGTAAAGGGTAAATACTTATAACCAATCATATCTCAATGAAATTGGTAAAATGTAAGCTCGTTCTCCTCTGACACTTACAATATATTATGTTATCACTCTTTGTAAAGGTTTTACAACAATAAACCATACCGTATTTGTCGGTGTATTAACCGCTCCGGTGTATTAACCGCACCCCTAAAAAAAAAAAAAAAAAAAAAAAAAGTGCATTTAATATGGTCGTGTATTAACCGCACCCCCTTTTTTTCTTTTTTTTTTTTTGAAAAAAGGTGCGGGTAATACACCGACAAATACGGTACACACTGCGGGTGATTGTACGTAAAAATAAACGCAACTCTATTCGCTTATTCTGTGAGTTCATAACTGGTATTGTACGAGGTAACGTGCGTCGATTTTTGTATGCCATATTTTGGTAAAGAGGGCGTTTTACGACCAGGGATTAAACGGATGAACTTTTGAAGACGAGTTCAATTGGCGGGAATTTGGACTTGATTAGATAAATGTTACTATTAATAATATTCATTACTTTCTGAAGAAGACTCCAGATCGTGTATTTTGTATCATACATCATCACTCGACCATGAAGGTTTGTGTCTTGTTTAATGTTCAATAGGGCATTTCAATCCAGTCATTAATGCAGGATGTTAAATCAAACTATATGAATACATTCAGCATCTAGGCAATCTCCTTTCGTTATAAATATATATTTATACCCCTTTGAAAATCAGTTTCTGCTGAAAGGGCCATTCCGCCCATTTGTGGAAATAAATCAATGAATACAACAAATATGCAATGGAAGTATAAGTATAAACATTTCGTTTTAAACAAAATACAAATTGATGAGATGTCTTGAAAACAGATAACACAGACAGAGATTTCCATTTTGACCTTTCTTTATCATGTTTACGTCCATGAAGATATCTACTTGTACATTTCCTGGAAGCGTCTGAAAGTTTCGAATTAATTTTCTATAATTAATTTGAATTATTCATAGCTTCAACGGAAGAGAGGTGTTTTTAAATTTCAAACACACAAGTGCAATCGCAACTGTTGGACATGAGTGTCTATATAATAATGACAATGTTTGACAAGAAAAGATACAGATTTTCGTTTTTAACGTTTTTAATGGACATTTATCTTCCCGAAAATGCGAACGACAAATGAGCAGTTAAAATGGACACTATTGTTGTCTAATTATGTTGTTTAATCATCGCACATGACTCTTGATGCATGTTATTTCTTACCCCTATACAAGGAACATAAAAGGTGGGAGAGGTGGGGAGTGGGTGGAAGGAATATAATCATATCCCCTTATGCTTACACCCAAAGCTACGCTGATAATTTAACTACAACTCTTAACAATCTTCCGATAGAGATTCTATTGCTTACATCTTAGCTCATCTTAAATGGTCATCATTTCATTGTTTCTTTTTGATTGGTATGTATTCATTTATTATTTGCCCCCTAGAAAATTACACAGTGGCTGGGGGTGGGGTCAAGGGGGAGGGGCCGGGGGGTGTTCGGAGGTCGTGTTCCCATTTACCACAATTTCTAAACCGATAATAAACCCTGCAACATGGTCATTAGGCAATCTATAGACGTAGACCATGGATTCTTTATCTCCCATCTTACCACTACAGTTGACTTCGTTGCATTTATAAACATTTCAATTTGTAATTGGTATATTTTCTTGATTAAATGCCTAGGTACACAATGGGGGATGTTGCGAGGGGGATATGTGGGGGGGGGGGGGGGGGGGGTGGGGGTGGATCCCCTTACATCTGATCATCCCGATATCATCTATACCCCTGTACAATCCTCCTAGACAGCTAAAGGCCATGCATTTAACCCACAAGGACACATCCACCGGCGGAATGCGTAATGGTTTATTTTATCACATCGTTACCAGAACATCGAGAAAAAAGATAAACGTCTTTCCAATAATGCGCCAAGGACATTGGGCTAATAGATTTATATTTTTTTCTTCCTTTTTCTCTTCAACTTTCTTTTCGGTCTGGACATGTTGACGAATTATGGCATCACTCAAAATTCAATCTCGGTGGTATATCATAGACACAATTTATGCTACCATTACTGGTTAAAGGTGGTCTCCGGTATGATATAATAATCGTTTCTTTAAACAATTATTCCATATCAAATACATGTCTGCTATAAATTTGTAGGAAAGCTTCAAACTGTAATCTTCTGTAATCTAATCTGGATATGAAAACACTGTTAGATCATGCATATTTTCTTTTCCGGCTTTAATTTGTAATCTTTGCCAAAAAAATGTTTTCCATGCGTTGCATATGTCACATATGGCTATATAAAACGTCATAAAACCTTAATTTCATCTGTTCACTGGCAGTTAAAATATTGTTGAGTTCCAAATGTTGTCGAGTACGATGGATTGACCGAACGCGTTGCGCACGGTGCGTAATACACACTGGCTCAGTGTTATTCAATGCGCACAAACTTGCCATCTAAAGAAAAGGCAACCCGCGGTGTAGCATCACCACGCATGGCGATCTTTAAGTTACTCTAATGGGGAATGTCAAATCTGGCAATGCACAGGTTGAAGGTTGATGATGCAATACTCGTTCGTGGTATAATAACGTATTTTATTCATTCTCACCATCCTTGCTCCCATCTCCCCGTAAGCCTATATCAAACCCCAACCCCTATTAGGCTTATCCCTATCTACAATCCGAACTTCTTACATTTATTTTCCTTCCCAGAAAAGTCAACACCAATTACCCTACATTTCCCACCCTTTTCCCCCCAAACCAAACTCAACTTTTCCCTACGTTCTTATCCACTGTAACCCTTAAATCCATCCGAATCGCATCTCCTTTCTGCAACCACATGGCATTATTCATCTCCTGACATACCATCGTCTCCCGAACATTTTCAATAATTGTTTAAACTCTGGACTACGTAGTCTATACACACACACACAACGTAGGGAATTCGTAGTCCGTATCATATTTTGTTTGTTCTAAATATTCATTAATTCTGTTGACTATTCCAATTCATTCTCTTTCCCAATCATAACACATATTCCCCCCCCCCCCCCCCCCCCCCACTTTCCCTGAATTTCCCGATAATCTCAACACCTCTTCCAAGACCACATGTCCGCAACAGGGAGTCTGTATCGTATTTTAAAGATTATTAAGAGTTATTTGAGATTTTCTCCCAATCCGATCCATCAAAGTGTCATTCTTAAGATTTCCCACTTCCATCCCCTCTTCCAGTAGTACTACACCCCTACTTCTCTCAAAATTACCCCCTATCTTACATTGTACCTGACATGTCAACACCACTCGCAAGCTTATTTTGGCAGTCCACAAAGCAGCAATGGGGAGAGTTATGGAGATTCACCATAGTAATGAATGCTGTCTAAAACTTAAAGTAACAAGACATTTAAATTCTCACATCAAGTAGCTATCACATTCTTACTACACCACTCCCTCCCACTCCCTACCCATCCTAACCCCTTCCCTCAAATTTCCCCGACATGTCAACACCCCCGCAAGCTGATTTGGCAGTCCGCACACCCGCAACGGAAGAGATTTATGGGGTCCGTATCGCATGTGAAACTTGTTCATTATTTGGATATTACCCCATTCAAAGGGCCTCTCGCAATCATAATTATTACATCCTACCCTTCTTTAAAAAAATAAAAAATAAAACAATACCACACCCCCATTACTCCCTCTCCCTAACTTTCCCGGACCTATCAACACACTTCGCAATCTGATGTCGCAGTCCACACACTCGCAACGGAGATAAGTAACAGGGATTAATTTAATGAAAGTTGTCCAAAATGAACACTATCTCCCATCATGCCCATTAAATGGCTGTCTCAATCTTACTAACCCCCTTTCCCACTCCCTCCCCCTACATACCCCTTTCCTCAACTTTCCCCGACATGTCAACACCCCTCGCAAGCTGATTTGGCAGTCCACACACCCGCAACGGAGGAGATTTACGGGGTCCGCATCGCATTTGTAACTCTATCCGGGGGATTTGAGACTCCTCGTGGTTGGGGTCAAAAAGTGCAACGGTAGCGAAGTTTTAAAGTGATCCATTAACTGTTTATTTTTCCCCAAAAAGTAATATTTGAGACAGCAATTATATACAAATATCTTTGTAAGATTCTTGAGAATGATAGGTGAGATATTCATAGGAAAGGAATAACGTTTACCTAGTGAAAAACAGAGTAAATCGATGTCAAAATTCGAATTCTAGGGACGATTGAGTATCTTTTCTATTGACTACGTTCGAAAGCGTCTTCTGACGCTTTAAAATTCAATCTGAAATATCTCCATAATTAGGGAGAAATTTGAAGAAAAAAATCAGAACCCATTTCATTCTTCTGTTGCTATTAGCCAAACAACAGGGGACAAGAGAAGGGTGAAAGCTCCAAATAAGTGTTGTTGAATTTTGGCAAAGTTAATGGATCACTTTAACAAACGGGAAAAAAAGAAGAAAAAAAAAGAAAAAAGGATTGAATAAAAAAAAATGCAGTTTATTATGGTCTGGAAGAGTTTCATCGCTATATTTGAATCAAACGGGCAGCTTTCTTTAATAATCCATTTTATACTACAATAATTAGGCAACCCTGCAGTAATGATGAGAAAGAGATGATAAACACACTATTCTCTGATCGAATTCGTGATATTACCAATATCAACACATTGCAAGATTACGTGGAACTTGTGGCCCATTGTAACGACTCGATGTTTAGGTGGGACTGCGTAGACGTATCGGATAACGAAGACAGTATAATTTATAATCAACATGATCTGATGATTATGACCACAAGTCACATCTAATGTTGCGTAATGAAATTCTTGGCTCACGATTTCAAAAAAAATTGTTTTTGTTAATCAATGTATTGTTACATATTTATATATTAGGGAACAATTTTGCCCGTGAATAACTTCCAAAGATAATACACATAATCAAAGAAATCATGCTTAGAGTTTAATAATGTATGATCTACTACTGTACTTGTACGTTATTATAATATTATACAAAAGTATAGGAATATCTGGACAATGCTTTCATCAATACTATTATAATAATAATGACATGCACTTTATAGTACTTTGCTCTATGAACATAACATCTGCAAGTAAGTAAAGTTAATATTATCACGATTTAGATTATTTTTTAAGTTTATATTTTCATATTATCATTCATAGATATATTCGATTTCTATGCGCCTAATATGAAAATCATATCAGCATGGCGCTCATACACTATATTCTCACTAGTAACTGGCACATGTAGCTCTTCCCTTTGAATGAAGGACATATAAACAAAAATGAAAATTGTATTAACCATTTGTATTCTACATTTTTTCCCTCTCATTCATATTCATCAGCCTGCCGTACATGACTATACAGAGCTAACTGAACGCGCCCAAATTGGCTTGGCCAGCTGCATGCCGTGAAACCGGACACTCCGCTGCCACACTTGCGCCGCGGGATCACTCAGTGCAGCTTGGGCCGGGGCTACGGGGGAGTCACTCCGTGGTAATCCCGCTGAATTCAGCCGAAGACAGAGAAATACTAGTAACGTAGTATACGGTGCAGCATGCCTAGGCGGCCTTGGAGAGGGGATGTAACGTAAAGCCCGCGCTAATGCACTTGAACGCTACACAAGACTATAGTGTGGAAAAGAAGGTAACCCAATACATCCATTCTGTAAAAAGATATAAATATAATAATATATACATTAATACCTTATGCCATTTCCCCCTCGCCATACAAAAAACAAAACACAATAATATGAACTACATGGTCTACACTAACATCATACTAGGAAGTTCCATGATGAAATAATATTCATAGATATAATTATATACATTACGCTATGTCTCCTTCTAAATATGAGCGAATAATATTATTCTAAAATGTGATATTAAAAAAAAGCAACGTTGGGATGCAATAATATTATTCATAACAAATTCTAAAAATAAAATGCAAATCTGTTCTTGAGAGTTTCATTATCATGAAACTCGCAAAGATCACAATTTATTACCTTTTTGGTTTTTACAATATTAAATATATTGCAATCAAGGACCACATCGCAATTTTATGAAATAAAACTTACTTTACAGAATAAAGGTTGTCATTGTAAAACCACCAAATCTCTACGAATCAATTCTACTTACGATATAAGTTAAGTTCATTTTGCGATTGTCGAAATTGATAACATGCGTCATTACTTTTACCGGGAAAAAAATGCGACCTTTTTTGGTCAATTGCCTCCATCGGCCCTTTATCGGTAATATTGATTTGTTGTCAATACTATTATCCACTACGACTCCTATCATGAAGAAAGATACACAACACATCATTGTTATGACGTTTCGGAGCACACAGATAAATATATAATGTGTTTTTGCAAGTAAACATAATTTGTTTTGCAAGCACACTGTTTATATCTATTGTGGTATTTGCTTTTTTCTTTATAGAATCATTTCTCGAAAGTACGTACAACAATAATTGGCTTCAGCTTGAAACTCACATAATTTTGGATAATGATTGTTTTCTGTTAACTATTTACATTTTGTAGAGAACTATGTCTTGATAATGAGGAATATAAAGATATGAAGATTAATGTATTTCATGCACGCACACCTTTTATTTTGTTTTGACCATGGTACTGAAGACTGGAGGCATTGGGTCACATTGTTCACATTGTTGATGGACAATTTCAAAAATTAATGTTGTATTCGGAGTTTTACTGAAATCAATTTCGTATTATATATTTATTTAGAGTATATACTTGTGCGTCTTATATGACCTTATATAGTACGAATGTTTTGGGGACTATCATGATATCGAAACATTTATGTTTTCTAGCATAAACAATAATATTTGTTTATGTTCATATCGCTTTTAATCGTGGCCAAACTAATCCCTTTACCATGATTTGATTATACAGACTATTCTGCACAGCAGAGACAGTGAATTACAACACAAAATAATGTTCTATTCGGAGTTTAACTATTGGAATTCCAACTAGTTTTTGTTTGTCACACGACAACAAAGTTGACCAACACTTTTAAATGTGAAACGACATATAGTTTATAATAATCTCCTCATGTAGCGCTCGCCCATAAAAACAAAGGAAAGGCCAACGAACTTAGCGGGTTAATATACCTTCATTGTTAAAATAAAGACAATAATAACATGACTTTGTCTGTCACGTTGTCACACACTGGACAAAACCCGGAAATACGAAATACATAATGTTTTTAATAAGACAGTATGGAACTCGCTAGATTTCATGTTTTTTCTGTAAATTTCATATAATGTATATAATCATGTGAACCATTTTATTCATTACATTATGGATGCAATGGAATATAAAATAATGTTATAACCGCAAGGCACAGACAAACAATGATTTCAAATGTAAAAAATAAAACACAACAAAAACAAAAGCAATATATAACCAACCATTCCTCCCTATCATGTCTTCCTATTCGCCATTTCTATGATGCATGCCATGTCTCCTTCTCTTTCGAATATTTCTACTGTCTAGATCTGTATCGTGTATTTCTTTCTTCCTTTATTTTTCTTTCTCCTTTCTTCTCTCTTGGTGTTCCCTTTTTTTAACGAACATATTTTATTTCTTCATTATATCTTTCACTCTAATCCTCTCCTCTCTTTGGATTCATTGTCTTAATTTAATTTTCTCCTGTCGTTATGTCATTATCATATCTTCTATCTTTCCATCCACTCTCTTAAATCATTTTCCTTTTCCTTCCTTCTTTATATCATTATTTTCTCCCTGAGAGTCTCTTTTATTTTAATATCTACTCACATATTCCCCGTCTATCTATTGTACTATAACTTACCCCATCTAACTCCATCAATGATTGATTATCATATAGTTTCCCCTTTTCCTCTCTTTTTTATATTTCTATTACAAAATTTCTGTCATTCTATCTAACTGTCTCACTCCCGTCTCGCTTTTAATCCATTCTCACAATTTCCTTTTCTCTTTATCGTTATGTTATATTTTTGTTTTTTGTTCTCCTCACATCTTCCTTGTCTATATCTATATACTGTGTCACAGCGCCAGGGAGGGGGGGGGGGGGGGGGGGGGGGGTGCCCCCCAAACCCCCCCCCCCCCCCCAAAAAAAAAAAAAACACAAAAACACAACAACAACAACAAAAACAAACAAAAATAAACAAACACACAAAACAAAGTTGACAAAAACGATAACAAACATGAGGGTAAAATAAATATATTTAAAAAATAATGAAATACATGTCCCCAATCATGTATGTGCCCCTAAATAAGTCCGACCATGCTACGCCACTGTCTATACTTTTTTTAAATTTATATAACCAAGCCCATCACCCCTTCTACCCATCCATCTTGGTCCCTCGATCAATCATATAGTTCCTTCTATGATGACTATCTAATGCCACCCTAAGCCTTTTTCAAATCTGATTTTGACAGTTCATTTATTTCATGATAACAGTAGACATACATAGAGGAAGTAAAGAAAGCTAACGCAAACAGAAACAGATCCAATATTTTTCTTCATCAACTCATATTTCCTCTTCAATTATTTGGAGAAAAAAATCTTGAGATGGATATGTTTGTGTCAACATGTTCTTGAGGACTTTCTGACTTCTTAACGTTTTTTCCACATGACTCTTTTAAAATTATGTATATTTGTACGTATTTTGACTATTTTGACGGGGGTAATTTGTCATAATGCTGCGATTGATGACTTCCATTATATGCCCATTGATGAATAGCATTATAGAATAATTCACTTTATTTTTTAGATACATGATATATCATCCTTTTTCCGACAAGTATAGCATAAATAAAGCACATAATATATTGACATGTCTAAACATCTTTGACAAATAAGGACCTTTTGTGCATTCATTATCTACATGTTGTATTATGCATCATTTTATACGCGGTCAAAACACCGTTCTTGCAGCTAATTTGTATGGACAATCTTATATATGATTTTAAAACATAGTTATTGCAGCTGATAATATGAATTTGCTATGTCTGTTCTTACATAAGATAACACGGAATATTCCAATGGAAAATATTTCGTGTGCATCATTTTACAATAACGAATAAAACAACTAAACATTGCCATAGTGCTGTTTAAAAGTTATTATTTTCTATTTCCTATTGTTTCGAAGCTTTTGCTCGTTTTTAGCTCATCCGGCCCGAAGGGCCCGATGAGCTTATGCCATGCCGTTGCGTCCGTCGTCCGTCCGTCCTTCCGTCCTTCCGTCCGTCCGTCCTTCCGTCCGTCCGTCCGTCCGTCCTTCCGTCCGTCCACAGTTTTCAAAATGCTTCTTCTTCGTTATTTTTCAACCGATTTTGATTCTGATTGTTTCATAAGATAGGGCTAGGAGGGGGATTTAAAACTTCTACACAGAATTTTGAAATTTTTCTCCATTAATTAATTATGGTAATTTATGCAAATTTATTCCAAAAATCACAAAAAATGCTTCTACTCCTTCATTTCTCGACCGATTTTGATTTGGTTTGCTTTATCTGGTAGAGCTAACTTTGGTACACTAAACTTGTACACAGAATGTTGAAATTTTTCTCCATTAATTAATTATGGTAATTTATGCAAATTTATTCAAAAAATCACAAAAAATGCTTCTTCTCCTTCATTTCTCGACCGATTTTGATTTGGTTTGCTTTATCTGGTAGAGCTAACTTTGGTACACTAAACTTCTACACAGAATTTTGAATTTTTTCTCCATTAATTAATTATGGTAATTTATGCAAATTTATTCAAAAAATCACAAAAAATGCTTCTTCTCCTTCATTTCTCGACCGATTTTTATTTGGTTTGCTTTATCTGGTAGAGCTAACTTTGGTACACTAAACTTCTACACAGAATTTTGAAATTTTTCTCCATTAATTAATAATGGTAATTTTTTATTTATTTATTTATTTATTTTTTATTTTTTATTTATTTATTTATTTTTATTTATTTTTATTTTATTAAAAAAAAAAAAAAATTTTGGTTATTTTGTTTACATTTTTTTATTTATTTATTATTATTTTTATTTATTTTTAAATTTTTTTTTTCCCCATGTCCCTTCTGGGGCGTCAAATTTATATTTTTTTTGCTCTAATTAAAAAAATTAAAAAAATTTATGTCCCTTCCAGGGCAGTTTTTGACCAGTTGAAAAGTGTACCACATGAAATTTGCGATATTTGATGTTGCGAGATGCCGGATGAGCGCTACGTCATTGACGTTCTGGTTTTTTAAAAATAAGAATGAGTCACCCTCATTTATAAGTGTAATTATCAAGCGAAACGGAACGAGGTGTGACGACATCCCTTGTAGGAGTAAATAATACATTTATTGATTTCTAGGTTAACATGTATAATGTCAACGCACTTTTCGTGCGACCCTTATAATTATTATAGGTCAGTAAATCGACCATGATTGATAACAACATTTATCCTGTCACTATTATATCACATAAATATAATCATATGATATACATGATCATTTTTGTAACCCCTTATCATGCGTGCATCACAGATAGATTTGCATAATTTTGTATTTATTTTCTTATGTTGTATTATTGTTATATAATGATGCAAAACATGTTAACAAAATGATTTTTTTTTGTAATTTGTTCAAATGCAAATAAGCACTTTGCGATTGTTTATTTGTTAAAGTATATTGTGTTAATGTGTGTTTTTATATTTATGTTACATTTATTTGTTTTAATGAAGATACGAAATAAACGAAATGAAATAAAATATAAATTCATTGCTTATCATGTCAATAAAAGCCGCAATACATTACTTTCCGGAAAATTAAGAATTAATGTTAAGGTGAGAACTAAACCGAATTGCGAACACGTCCATATCACCATCACATGTTGATTACAAAACGATTGGGAAGGTCTTTTAGTAATTGAACAGTGACAGATATAGTTATCACATTCCAAACCCATGTTACCCATTTTAATCATGTTTAAGTCTTCTTGTTGCAACAGTTCCGGTTGCTATTACACGGTAGCCGTGTGTACCATTTTCATGATTTTGTCATAATTTCACAGGTAATTTAATACAATGCAAGGTGATAAAAATTGACATTTTCCTCCTAACCTAATTGTCTCGTTTAATTATATTTTACCTCTTCTAATTACAACAGTTCCGTTCTCTATATAGCTGCCATGGGTTGTTTCACAAAGACACACACATTTTACAAAGAAACTAGTGGGTTTTCATACTTTTTAAGTCCAACTTAGCGTTAAGTTCGACATGGGATCTTCATGAAACACCCCCCTGCTGGTCTTAAAGAAAACGTTTAACATTTTTTCGCTCATAATTATTATGTCCTAATGGAATTCAATATGATTACAGTCTTGCGATTATGGTTAGTGTTTATACATTTTTTTCTAACTAGTTATCCTTTTTTTTAATAATTTATGTTTAAATCATGTTGCAACCTAATTAATCCATATTATGTTCCTGTTTTACTTCGTATCTGAACGATTCAGGTTTTTTGGGTCTGGGTAATTTGTTTGATCCCCTTAATAATTGTCCGTGCGTGTGAAAGTTTGACCAGCGGACTTCTCCCTATGACCTTCCCCGGAGCGCCCCGACAGTAAATCCCAGACACTCTCGCCGATTCTCGACATGCTCGAGGTCTTCCATTTTACACGTGAATTACTGGAAATAATTTGAGATGATATATTAATAACATTAACAAGAAGAGCAAAAGTAAACCTTCGCTAACATGATGACGATAATATAAATTAACACACCAGATGAATACGAATACGTCTTGAAAGTGTCCTTGATGATAAGGACATAATAATGCATTAAGCTTTTGTATTTACTCGGTGATTACAATGAATAGTCTACATGAAATCCCCTTTACAATTAAAGTTCTGGCTCCAAAGAAAGAAAATGAAAAAGAAGAAGAAGAAGATCGAACAACAATCGAAGAAGATGAACAGCTTTTACGATTAACATCGATATTTATAAGGTTTCCTGTCTATTTAGTTTGCTACATCTTGCAATGGTAATGCACACATAATATACGAATATAAACTATAGCAATACGTTTAAAGCATTTGTTTTGGTATAAACAAGGACTATGCGATAAGTTTCGTTAAAGGCTAAACACAATATACGCACTCTATAGTGATAAATGCAAGGTCTAGGTAATTAGTTTTGTCTGAAGTTTTAAAACTTCAATGAAAAGAGCACATTTTTGATTAAACACTTTATAAACCAAGGACTAGTTAATTAGTTGAGCTAGTCATCAAAAGGCCCGAAAATAATCAATAGGTTGCGATTTAAGTATTCACAAAACGAAGGACTATGTAATAAGATTGATAAGCCGTTTTAAAAGTTAAATCGTGACACGGATGTTAATGCAATAATAAAACATGCGCTATGAAACATTTATGTATTTAGCGGTATATAAGAACGTATATTGTATTGTATTGTATTGTATTGTATTGCTAACTCTTGCCAGAGTGTTGCCAATTCGTTGGTATTTTTCATAATAACAAACTGTCCTCTTGAGGGTATACATCTTTTTTAATATAATGATAGAATGATCGAAAACCTTCTTCTTTTTTCCTTCGAAGGTTAAATGTCTATATGAAGAACGTGTGATATGAATGTATTGTAATGTTCATGAAAGAGTTTAATCTTTATTCATTGTACAAGTTAAAGTGATTCATAAACTTCATACGATGTGTCTAAAAGTTGTATTTGAGATTTCCAATCATATACCTATAATCATTGAACGATTTTTCTGAACGACGTGTGATAGGTTCATTCAAATAGACCATTCTCTACCTAGCATGCCTACTGAATACAATAAATAAATGATGCGAGATTTTATTACATTTGTATCAACCATTCCTAATTGTAGGTACATGTCAACAAAGTTACCATAGATCCCTTTAAAAGTTGCAAGAAGAAATATTTTGTGTAAATGTTAGGTTCAATGTAGCTTCCACAACGTGTATAAAATACGTTTTTATAATTTAACTTTGGCGAACTTGCAAGTATTACAATTTTGTTTTATTTTGCAAGTTTCCACATATCCACATGTAATTTTGTTTTTGCCTATAATAAGTTGAATATAATATGTAATTAAATTTGTTTTTATTTCTTTGGCTGTATAATAATGAATATGCATGTGTTTTTACTTTTGTTAAACATTTCTTGTTCATTAATAAATAAATGGAATGAAATTGAATAAATACGAATCAGATATGTTAAGTGTTAATTTATAAATGCATAGAAAATGGATGTCATTAAAGAAAGGTAATAACAAGATACATTACAAATAATGATATATATTTTTTCTTACCATAATGATGATTATAATTATATTATATTTGTTCGTTTTGATTTGTTTCACAGAAATATGATGAACTATATCATGATTATAATGATATCATATTTGTTCGTTTTTATTTGATTCACAGAAATATAATGGCGGATATGAAGCAATTCACTTTCTTCCGATTCCATCTCAGTGGAAATCTCCTTAAATCCCGCCAAACAAAGTCCAGTTATAGAGGTAAGTGCAAGATTCAATTTTCCATCTTCCAAGTAAATTGATAAAATACGTTTTCATTAGCTTAGTTATAATTGTGGCAATTATAGTGGTTCTATTATTATCATTATCATTATCTTCTGCCGTGCTTGTACTTGCTCATTTTGAAAATGAATTTCGTTGTCGACAAAGACCCCTTAAGTAGTTTTCCAACTCCTGGAATAATTGGAACGGTGCACTGTAAATTAGAAAACGTCGCAATAATTTTCGAAAATAATTGGTTTTGAAGATGCATTACAAGAACAAGATGGACATCTTTATTCTCTAGATTTCAAGAGGATGATGATAGGAGGAAAAAAAAATAAGAAAAAAAATAAGGAGAAAAGTGGCTTACCATTAAGACCCAAATCACCTTTAGCATATATTTGTAATCCCGCGTTGAATACAGAGCTAAGCATACCATGAAAACACGCTTTTGTTGTCGGGGAAATTTCACTTTCAAAAGGAGTATATAAAGATACATCGGGAACGGGATTAAAAGGGGAGAAATGCTTGAAAAGGAAGAATGATAGGAAATAAAAGGTGTATGCAGAAGATGATGACACAAAATGGGTTGTACTAGTATGGTATTAATAAAGAAATACTTCAGACAAATATAGTCACAAAAGCGACAATAATCGAGGTCGATTCGATGTTTGTTATCCCTAGCATTCGCAGTAATTATTTGTTTGAATGTGTATCGAAAGGTCATCTCAAGGCAACCCAATTTTATTTTGTTCCCTATAGAAGTGTCTCAATTTTTCACTTTACTCTGTGAAAATATCTACATATTCCGGTCAACCAAACTAACTTGGAACTTTTACATTTCCCTTTTACCTTGTTGTTTAGCTGATGGCTTCAAATTATAATTTTCGAAATGTGTTTTTTATTTTTCAAAATGTCTCCCTAATTATGGAGAAATTTCTGACTGGAATTGGAAAAAAGCGGTTCCGGAACGCGTTTCGATCGCAGTCAAAATCATTGGGCGGTTGTTGATAAAATCTGACATACATAATTATGTATTATTATTTTTGTTTTTACAATGAAACTTTCACACATCATTCAGAATAATCTTCTGTTGATATTGGTATATGATTGAAGTCTCAAATATCACTTGTGGAAAAATCGTATAAAGTTAATGGGTCACGGTAATATGCGTTTATAATGTATCTGCCGCACGCTATACACCGTGTACAGGTATAGTACGCGTTAACTGCCCGAAGAAGGTCGGTCGTCTATAACCCTTGTAACATGTACACTAGTCCACATTGCGTGTTTTAATCCTAACAATATAAACTATAGAAATGTGTTTACGCCGTCAACGAAATATTTCATAATTAACCATAAATGTTAATGTTTGCAATGTGTTCTATTAGTGCACACCCTGCACTTGGCCTGGGCATGTTTGTGGATCGTCTCACTGACAATAGGTATGGTAAATGAACAATTCATGGACAATTATCTGATTCATGCAGTAGGATGTTTAAATTTAATGATACATACATTCTTATTATCATTTGACAAGGTAAAAATGTTTTAGAGACATTATTCATGAATGGTATTTAAGATCCCGATAAGGTTTTAAATCCATGATCATTAAGTCAACACTAAACGGTTTATCTTTACGTATACTTATTATAAACTAAAAATGCAGCAATCAATCAATGGTAGTTTTACTATTATGTACAAGATGACGAATTAAACTGAAACATACTAGTTTGTAAAAATAGGGAAGGCAACCTAAATCTTTGTTATGATTTATCCATTTACACGAAAGCCCATTAATGTAATTGCCGATATGATTTTACTAAATAAACCGCATGTGTGTGATATGCTTATTCAGATAGCAGATTCTGAGTATTGATTATAATTATTTAGCATTTATGTAAACCGCCGAACATTAATTGAGCACATTTTCTGATGTCGACATTGATAACAAAATAATTATTTCCAAACCTTCCGCGCACGCTATAATTAATTTGATGACTATAGCAAAACATTGACTTTTTTGCTAGTTTAATTGGAAATCGTAGCCTTTTTTTCCTTTAAAAACACTCAAACTCTGAACGAAATTTGTTCAAAGTAACGCACTTCGAATTCAAATGGCTGGTCCTTTTACCAAATCTTTGCCCGTAAACGAAATTCCTGTCACAAAAACTTGATATTCTCTCCTCCCCTCTCTTTCTCCCTTTACCACCCCTTATTTTCTTTCTTCATATCTTCATTACATTCTCTTTCTCTCACTCTCTTTCCGTCCTCTCCTCAAAGCGCGCCTCTCTAATTGTAAGTCAGTGCCTTTTCACCGGTGGTGTTTCGTAACAACGGTATTTTTAAAACAGGGGATTAGGGGGTAAGCTCCTCCGTGAATCGAACCTGTAGCCATTTAAGCCCCACGATCAATAGGGCCCGCTTGGTTGAACCATAGATTTTGTATTGAAATACATGGATGAACAGTGGCCCCCACAGCGTGAAACAATGGGAACATAGGAATGCGAAGAAAGGAATTAAGAGTCGATAACCCTTCGATTACTTATCTGACAAATCCCCCCTCTTTCTTTTTCACTTCCCAGCGATTTTCAGTGGCACTTGCAGGGTCAAAAGGCGGGCCTGAGGGGGGGAGGGGGGGGGGGGTTCAAGGTCCCAACATAGTAGGCAGACTGAAACAAACATGCACATTTTACATGGAATTATTCATTCTTTTTTCTCTCCATTAAATTATAGAAGAGTAGGAGTATGCATGAAGTTATGGAGAATATTAGCATGGGAGGGGGGGGGGGGGGGAATAAGGAACATACCCCTTACACCTGCCCCCACACCACTGCGCTATCTTAACTGAAGGAGACAGTATACACAACAAAATGAAGGCCGTTTTATCACTTAAGGATTTTGTTATCTCGGCTTTAACCTAATAGGGCCTTTTAGAGTTAAGTCCTTGTCTTAAGCATCAATTTAAGGGAATAATGTTTGCCTAAATCCACTTGCTACACCCCATTTAACTTCCACGGCGATTTGACCAAAGAGGTTGTTTTTTGTTGATCATTATATTTTGATTTCTTTTCTTTCTTGTATTTCGTTAGATTGATTCATTTAAATGTCCTTAACTAAAGTGTTTAACCATTTAATCTGTAATCCATTCGCGACCTGAAGTTTAAAGGAACTACAGCATCTAGATGGCCTAATTTTCACAATTCGGCTCTCCAGAAGTAATTTTTCCCGAAGAAAAATAATTTGGCACTCATTTCTCATGAAATCAATCAATTTTGGGGTAATTAGTAAATATATAATTGTCCTGGGAACGCCCCTTTTAAATCGCCAAAATGTGACGTCATGTAAAGAACGGACTAATGAACTAAATTCTGCAGATGACAATGAATTGTCAATTACATGTCGATCACGCTGCCGATTCTGGATCCTAAATGTGGGTGGGGTGTAAACTGGCTGCTAAGTGAGATTTGGCATCAGAAAACTAGTCTTAAATCACTACTGTGTTTATTTTCATGGATATTTTTTCGGCAGACCTATGTTTCAAGTCATCAACTATGGAATAAGTGTCAAAGTACGTTGTATTATTTAGGTCCTTTAAGGAATATACACAAGCGAGAGTGAATGAGTGTGTGTGTGTGTGTGTATCTTTCTGCCTGTGTTTATTTGTTACACATAATATTAATCATTTTCTTTTCAATTTCCACAATGAGTTTGAAATATAATTGATTTTCTTCGTGCAGGATATTTGCATGTGAAACACAGAAAGAAAATATCCAATAAACACGTTTGTGCATGGGCGGAAATGTGTGTATTTCAAGGAGAGAAGGGGGAGGGGGAGAGAAGTGGACGAGATGGAGAACAAATTAAAAGGAATACAATTAATGGGACTCTTCTTTAAACCAACCGTTACAGCATATTCAATAACACATATTTCCGTTAAAAGTTCTTGGATCGGAATGCACAAACTTGTTAATTCGTCCAGAAGTAAAATCCTCTTCGACAATATGGCGACCTCTAGTGGAGATCAATAAACGTATTAGAGAAAAAAGAGGCTTGAAGAAAAGAAAAGGGTATACAATTAACAATAAACTGATAAGCCACCAACGTGAATAACTTCAACTTCTGATAATGCATTCCTTTTGAAATGAGAATGTGTAGCACACGTCAATTTACATTTACGAAATTTCTTCAAGGTTTATATGAAAAATGTGTACAATTCGAATTAAACATGTTTAATGGAAAATAGTCTTATTTGATAATTTAAAATAATATATAGACAAGAATAACGCAAGATGTCAGAAATCAAACACATACACGATATAAATATTGTCCGTTTTAACATCGACATATTTTGCTTTATATTTGTTTTATTGAAGGGAAACAAAACTTTCGTTATATTATTTACACATCAACACTTTATCAAAGAGTGACACAGTTAACAAATAATGATGAATAAGACATCGAAATATTACAGAATTATTACGTTTTTATTGTAGAGCATACAGGAAATTATTCGGATTTGTACACATTTGCCTTTCAAGAAAATGTAAAGAAAGATGTTTGATGATTATAAATGAGAGGAAATTAAATGTTGTCTCTTAAACTCATCTGGCAACAAACATTGTGTGTGTGCGAGAGAGTAGAGTGGTATAGTGAGAGATAGGGGGAAGAGTGAGAGGGGACGGGAGGGGAGGGAGGGGGCACCTGTCCAGTGCCCCTATATGATCCCCGAATGTATACGCCACCACTGTTTGGGATTATGTGCCAGCTTATGTGCCACCCACCCTCAAGGCTATCTGTTATTTATTTGTCCACTTCTTCTCACGACAGGAGAAAGGACGTCACATTTTTTCTTGTCTTTTTAGAAATTCCATTCGTGTTCTCATTTCCCGAGATTATTATCGCGTTTTTTTTTAGTTTTTTTTTTTTAAAACAGGTACGTGGTAGAAAGCAAAATAATCTCACTGTTCCCCCTTTTTTTAAGCCACATCTTTTTTTTTCTTCTTTTACTCATTTTTGAGCGATTCTTATCACAGCAACCTGTTATTTGATTTCTTTGACCTCGATTGGATCGGCATGCATGTTTGTTCCACATTACTACCAGGAAGGAATGATGTATGGATGGTGATGGGGACGGGGGAGGGGGCAGATTTGCACCCCTACGAATGTTCACGAACTAAAATACAAACTAAAACATATAATTACGATTTACGAGTAACGGATGGATAAATCGTTCTGATTTTGTTTAATCAAATTATTTGTTACACGTTTGAGGGGGGGGGGGGGGGGTATATGCACCCCGGTTTATGTTCTTGTACAAAACAAAACAGAACCATTATATTTATGAGTAACGGATGAACAATTCAATTATTCTTATTGTTTCAATAGCATTAATTTCGATAATTGTCTCATGAAATTGTATTTTCCTTAATGTCAGAACTGAAAAGAACGTACTATTGGAAAAAGTATTATAATTTATGTTGAAGAGAACTTTGATAAAATAAATTCGTAAGTACTTCAGTTTAAACTCCTCATCTTGCTTTTCAATAAATTTATAAATAGGAACAGGAATATTTGAAACGAATGTCAAAACTTCAACACTTTCCAAATACAAAATAAAAAACGCAAATCATCACGATCATGTTTCAAATTTCTTTTATTTGGTTTGAATAGCTGTACAACTTTTGATAGCTTGCAGCTGTTAATTTCATTTCTTGACAATTAATTTCAAACAGTTTAAATCAGTAACACGACTTAACAACTTTTCCAACTAAAAAAGAACAACTTTCTTGTAACAAGTGAACAAAATTGTTTGCCTTGGTATATTATAACCGTAATGTCCTGATGTAAATTGCAGTTATAACTTTGCTCTTTTTCTTGCCAATTAAATGGAATGAACATGACATGAAAAAATGAAATAAATTGTATGAAAAATGTGTTTCAAATGATCACAATATTGTTTCGTTGGTATGAATAATTATATAATAAATTTACAAAATCCCCGTAACAAATTTAATTTATTACTTTCTGAAATAGATAAACATAATTAGTATTCGAAAATGAGAGTAACGGAATTACAACTTTGAAGCATCTAGTTCTATAGACTAGTTGTGTCTGCGCAACCAATATTGTGAAACTTGAATAAAAGGACACAAATCATGCCTCAATTCGTTCATATTTGTTCAACTAATGCTTTGACAAACAAGGATCCCGTGTCATGGTGTCGCTCGATAAATACGTAAAGCTCGCTCCTTAGTCATGGTATTGTACAGTATGTTCGTCGTGTTTACATAGCTATTGATGTGGATTTTTATGAAAGACTTGTTGGCCACTGCAATCGATGGATAGAAAAAATGTGTGTTGCGAAAAAGCGAATTCATCGTGATGGTAAATTATAACGATACGTAATTGGCTTATACAATATGATAACATTGTGTTTTCAAATATAAGAGTTAGTACTTACGTCATACGAACTTGACTAACATATACATGTATAATATTTACGGAGTGGTTGTTGCGGATTATACGAACTATACGAACTATACGAACTGAGTACCGTATTTTGGTAAATTAATGTTAACGGTAAAATACAATACAATTAATAGCTTTCAAATATATTCGTTGACATACGTAATGAGAACTGGACTTTGACAACATTTGACAACGTTGAAAATAGTATAGACTTTATAAACAAAAAAACCTATATTGAGACTGAATAATAACTAATAAATGGTTTTATTACATGTTGTGCAATTTGTTGCTATAAGTTTATGTTTAAATACAAATCATAACTTTTACCATGCAAACAATAGTGTACACATATACGCTTCCCTAAAACAATCTTTGTTATCATCCATCTAATAATCATACATCTTTATTTTATTTTTATTTTTTATTCAGGGCTGAATTCAACATGGACGTGGTGGGTCATGGCTGGCTCAGAGGCGAAGTACCTGCCTAGACCAGGAGCTTGTGGGTTCGAATCCCCTGTTGTCTCCTAGCCAGGCATTCGACCTTTACACCAGTGGTATGATGTGAATGCTGGAAGAAATTGTTCGTCATAAAGTAGCTGAAACGGTAACAATGGTTGATTATCAAAATCAGAAATGCATTTACCAGATGTTTACATGGTTTACCAAATTATATAACAATTCCAGATTATCACTCTAGACATACACGTATAGTAACAGTGTTCTAACAGTCAGGGCTGTAGCGCAACCTGCCAGTAAATTTAGATTATGCCCCTATAATAAATATACATCATTCGCAAAGCTTTTATATTATACATTTAAAACATGTATTTTTACGTGCAACATGGTTTACAACACATACAGCTGTAGTAATGATTATACTGTAAACTATATTTATAAGGTTTTGTACAGATTCTGTCGATGATTAAGTCGATGATTTTTCTGTAGTCAGTAAGCATTTAGTTCAGAACTAACGACTTATAAATATGATTCATGCCTCTCATCATCATTAATCTAAACGCCTAAGCAGATAACGTAAAAGTGTGATGATTATTTAAGTGACCATATTTTAGTAACAGAAAAAAAACAAAACAGTTGCTCTATCATTCACTTTACGAATATGAATTACATGTTTCGAAGATCCCCAATTATTGTTATAATTATTGAATAAATAACCCAATGATCATGAAGATTCCATTTCTTCTTTCACTTTTGTAAATGTTCATACTATTTTAGAATTCGAGAATAGGTGGGCGGTTGCTGTTACCCAGGGCCAACTACACGACGTGTACTTCAATGACGTATGGACCACGAGGCTGTGGGAACTCCGATGGGAAAATGCACATCACAAACCGGTCAAGGCAGGACCCGAACCCGCAACCACTGATTTACGAGTCACCGGGCCGAACCGCAGACTGAGGCCTCCCCAGGATGACTGGGACAACCTCATCAATTATAATAACGGTAAATACGGGATGGTCTGGTCATGAGATGTCTACATACTCGCTAAATAATAGTTAACACATCATACACCATGCAGCTTAGTGTAAATTGTGGTATTTACTAATTCGAAAATTTTCCCTACTATAGAACTGATACTGCAATCACCATTCATTTACTATACAGGATTAATCAGGTTCCCGAATGTTAACGGGATATCCCCCGGATGTTGCCCCTCATCCGGCGCCAAAAAAGTGTAACATATATATTGGATATCTAAAGCAGATGTAGACTTGTTGCATCGTACTTGACACGACATAATCGCTCCAGCGACATTTGCTCCAAGGATTTTTGGCCACGTTATCACTTTAAGGGGAAATAAACGTTCTTGATAAACTTTGGTTTAATACTTAGAATACTTAGTCTAATAGGTACGAATTATATGGCGCCTAATATAATACCCACAATTTTACACTATTATAATCCTGGTCATTCGACACAATACCAGCCCGCCCACATTGTGTGCACCACCTCCACTCCCTGGGGAGCATTCCGCCCAAACCGTCGAGGGTATTTATATGATCATTCTCATGAAGGTTTAGATGAAGGATGTTAGTATTAGGAATAGTGTTAGAGTTTTGTGGGCTAGACATACTTGTTATGACAATAGCATTGCTAAGCAATTGTTAACGAATGTCGTAGAACCTTTAGTACATTGTAACTATTCAAACATCGCGTTAGGGCGATATTCGGGCAAAAAACAACTCAAATTCGGACCACAGATTCGGTCAAAAATAAAACTCATAGCTCTTTTGATGAACAAAATACAAAATTATGTTTGGGCGTTCCCTGTTTGAAATTATTGTTTAGTTTCAGATATCTATTCCAATTCCATTTTAATTGTGAAAAAAAGACGTAATCTCAGTGAAACAAAACCAAAACATTGTCACAAAGTCATGTTGCTAGGGAGTGTTACTACAATAACAACCTTGTTATTGTTAGATATATATATATATTTTAATATAATAATTGCAAATATTGATACTTCTTGTGGTGTTTAACCACAGGAAAAAGATGACGATCACACACTTCCGTCAATAAAGTCTAAATGAACAGACCACACGGAGGGGCGGTGGGGGGCGGTGGGGGGGGGGGGGGGGCGGGTCTAGGGGAAACACAGAATTTATAATGTGTATGTGTCTGGGGGTCAAGTAACTTCTAATTTTATAACGGATGTTCTTGTGGTTTATAAAGTACCCTTTATTTAGTGTATTACTCTCTGCTTGAGGGGAAGGTAATTAAGAGAAATAAAATCTCCACCCCCTCCCCCCTGTTATGGTGGGGGTGGGGGTCAAAGAGGAGGCGGAGACAAGGCTCCCTTAAAAGTGTGTGTGTGTGTGTGTGTGTGTGTGTGTGTGTGTGTGAGGGGGGGTGGTCAAGTCAAGTGAGCTTGTAAAAAAAAAATTAAAAAAAGTATTCAAAAAGTATTGATTTAAATATGTATTTTGTAAGCATTATTATTATTTTAAAAAAAAAAGGATGTGAGCAGATTTCCGGGGTAGGGTTGGGGGGGGGGGGGGGGGGGTGAGTGTGTAGGGGGTGGGGAAGGGGGGATGAGAGAAGTAGCGTGTCTTACTTCTTTTGATTTTTTGTTAAATCTCCATTGTGTTTAATTTTTGTGAATTACACTTGATTTGTACACTTGAGATGTAAACTTGTATTTTCAAAAATGTTATTCAATTGTAAATGTTATGTTAATAATTTGGAGAAATAAAAAATCATTTAAAAAAAGAAGAAAAAAAAGACGTATATCATAGACATATAGACAAAAGAGATACAATTGTTATCAATATATAGTTATTAACACTATCTTTAGTTATAAATATTACCCCCCCCCCCCCCTCCCCCCTCCCCCTCCCTCACACTTTACCAATGTTTACTGGATGGGTATTTACGGGGGCAAAACCCAACCCCCTTCACCGAATTCGACTACGCCGATGATCTGTGGACATGTTGGAGGAGGGGATTACGGAGTGGAAAGAATATTTGGTAACCAAGGCAACGCGTTTGACCGCAAATGTTGTCTCTAAAACCTTGTGCATCATCATACAACTGGGAAGTTATCTCATTATGAAGGAAATCTAGTATGTTCATAGAATTGAAATTACAACGGGAAAAGGCAGATTCTGTAACAGTTTTGACCGCAAACATTGTCTCTGTATTGTATGCATTTTCAAGAAAGAATTGTATGTTCTACATACGGAAATATGGACATATAATTTCATGTATTATACGATTACAAATGAAATAAAACAAACTGGTTTTATGTTGAGTTGAAAAACCAGTATTCCGTGACAGTTTTAACCGCAAAAGTTTTCTCTTTACAAATACATCAATTTGGAAGCAAATGAACTATCATAATATAGACATACGCACGTCAAATTCTAAGAATGTCATTGATTTACCACAGGTAGGGCCCCAACTATACTGAAAGTTAGAACATAATTACAAATGTTCGACATTGCGTGACCTATTTCTATATTGCCGCATCAAAATGAGATTAACATGATTAATAGCGGTTCGATCGCCCACACTTTTGCGGTAAAATGTGCATACTTTGGTCTACTTAATTCAACATTGAACCAATTTGTCATATCACATGTAATTTCAATCTAATCTGGTGAATATTCCGTGTTCCTCTCTCTCAATTTTGTACTGCCTGTCCGTCTCTCCTCCTGTCTGTCTATCTGTCTGTCTATCTCCACTCTCTAGCTTCCCCCTCTCCCCTCTTTCTTTCTCCCCCTCCCCCCCTGTGATCACTTCTTGCTAGCCCCCTCTCCATCTCCTCCTTCCCTCTTCCCTCTCTCCTCTATCTTACCATGCGTACTACACCCCTCTTCCACTCTTCCTCCATGTCCCCTCTCCTCCTCTCTCTCTCTCTCCCTTCTTATATCTTTCCTCCCCTCCCTTTCCACCTCCCTCTCTCTATACCCTCTCTCTATACCCTCTTTAATCTTGTATCTCTCTCCTCCTCTTCCTCCCCCTCTCCCCCTCTGTCCTCTCGTATCTCTCTCCTCCCTCTACCATCCATCTCATATTCCCTCTCTCTTTCATTGTATCCTCTCTAGCTCTCTCTCTCTCTTTTCCATGTCCCTTTCCCCTCGCACCTCCTCCACCCCCCTCTCTCTACCCCCGTATGTTACCCCCGTTCCAGGTTTGGGGATTAGGGATTAACGTGTCTCTATGGGATCATCTGTCACTGACAGCTGGTGGGATTAGCTGAGCTACTCATCGGGATTAAATTGACATTGGAGACGGATGCCCGACCAGGCCTTCCGGACACTATACATCCATTATTCATTTTCTTTCGGGTATTATATGATCGTAGACGAATCGTTTTTTTAATTCTCATCTTGGATCATAATCAACTCATCATCTGAATCATCTGAAACAACATACATTTACCTATTTGATTTTGGGTTATGATAGCCTTCGTTCAATAGTTTAATTTGGGTGTTCCATAATCGATGAATAATGATCTTCTTAGATCATAATTCAGCATCATAATCATTATCATATTCTTGTTATTTCTTTTACATCATTTGTCTTAATGTGGTTAGAACAATTATATTATATTTCGTTTAGGTATTGTTAGATCGTAAACCAGTTATTCTAGGATCAAAATTCAACATCATTATCGAACACAATATATTTATAAATAGTCATAACTGCTTAGAAACATTTTAATTCATGTATTTATAATTTTCTTATCGAACACAATATATTTATAAACATTAATAACTGTTTTCAAACATTTTAATTTACGTATGTCTAATTTTCTTTGAAGGATGTATCCACAACATCTATTCAAGTTCTCGTATTGTATCGCAGACGTACGAGTTCCGTTCCAGATCATCATTCAACATCATGTGACATTCACAATTGGAACGCTTCTGAATCATCATTTTGGCATTATTATAGAATATATACACATTATGTCAAAGGATGTATCTTCATTAAAATTAATGTCACTAACCATACAATGACTTGTATATCTTTTTTTTATTGTGTTATTTATCAACAATAGGATTATTGATCATGCTGATCGTGTTGATTTATATTTTTGAAACCATTTCAATACTCTTTCAGATTGCATCTTTTACATCCGCCAACGATGAAAGACCGGTCACCACTCGGAACTACGTCTACTGCAAGCGGTTGGACCTATCCGATAAGAAAGACAAATCGAGGTAAGGATACATTAGGATGGTGAAAATGCCGATGTTGCGATTGGTTTTGAAATCTGGACAAGCCAAGCGTCATCTAGTCCCGGTTTGATGACTCTATTTTTTCCTAATTTCACACTTTATATAGCTATCGACCCTTAATACCATGGTTTAAATCATTTGAAACTCAGACCAAGTACCATTAATAATATTAATGCTCGCTCAAATAATATGACTGAAATTACACACAATCTTTACCCATTAATGTTAAACGCCAAATAAACAATCAACGTTCCAACGGAGTTTTTTTTTTAGTAGTCCTATACTTAATTCATTAAAGGGATAGTTGAGTTTTGGTATAGAGGGCGCTACACAAAATTATTTTGTGTGAGATAATGAAAAACTGTACAATTTGAAAGAGCATACAATTTTGAAATTTCAGAATGGTTGAAATATCCAGAAACATAACCATTTGTAACAACTGTTGGCCCCCCACAATTATTCGATAATGTTGAACCAGCCGTTAAAATTTTTTTAAATGCTTCCTCTTTTCAAAAATGTATAAAAGAGGTTCTTAAATAGTTGTTGATTATCTCTCTATCTTATCACTATTTCAAGAAAACATCACATGAACAATATATTATTTAAGATGGTTGAAACCAATGAGTTTTTACAGAGCGCCCTTTTTAGTTTTAACGGCTCTTTTTGAATGATAACAGGCTTTTTAATTAGTCATTTGTAAGTTTGTATTCCTTTCGAGCATGGTTGAGTTATAACTGTTAGTTTGTAATGTAATGGTGCAGGTTTTGGTTACTAAAATTCAGTTTGACCAAAACTGTACTCTCTTTACCAAAACTCAACTATCCCTTTAATATAAAACGTTTCTGAGGACGTTTTTGTTGCTTTTTTTTAGTGGCTAACCCTCTGCAGCTCATAGCACAAATCGGTCTTTGGGGTTAGGGTAAGTTATCTTATAATCACAAAGACTGTAAGTTAAACTAAACTCTTATTTGGACCTAACAATTATGCAAAGCCATTTGTTTCCTAATAACAAAATCTTAACAAACAAAAAATATTAGTATTTGAGACTTTCAACAAAAGCTTAGATCAATCATTTCAAGGATCCTTGATAATAACAAATATAACTGATTTGTATCAAAACTAATGCCTTTACAAACTAACTGTTTAAACAATTTTACAAAGAAACTAACGGCTTTCCATAATTGTTAGGTCTAATTTATCGTTAAGTTCAAGTTAGATTCTCCGTGAAACACCCCCTGGCTCGATTTCACAGGAGTTGACGATGAACAGCGGTTAAATGCAGACGTAAATGATCACAGTAAATCAAAGACGTCTGTAAATAAAATGAAAAATGGAATAGTCAATTATAATGACGTCTGTAAAAAAAATAAAATAGAATAATTAACCATATATTGACTATAATAATTGTAAAAAAAAGCATACACTGCACGTAAGTAGATTGAACACAAATGCAGATTGACGGTTGTTACATTCGAGACATTTAACAAAAAATATCAAACACAAATTATTATTTGCGAATGGATTTCACAGGTTGACGAACGTGAGCTAGCTAGAAGACGTCATAATTACGGACGTCTATCTAGATACATACTTAGTTGACGTCAATTCATATATAATGCAAAACTATTATACCGTTATAATACAATGCAATTAGAGAGATGAATGGGTTTTGAAAGCTTGACCCAATGTTAGTCGACCTTATATGACTAGAGAAAATCTAAAGCGTAGTTAGTGTCACCCTCCAACAGAAAATATGGAAGGGATATAAGAGGCATGAGAGGGGGTGGGGATTTAAATACTGAGGAAGAATATATCAAAATGAAAATAAAACGACAGTAGTAGCTCATTTAAATTTGTACGCTTGCCCACCAAACTAAGAAAAAGGAATGGTGTTTCAACAATATGTTGCCAAAAATGTAGAGGGGGGGGGGGGGGGGGGTGGCTACTACATACATTTAGGTGGGGTTGTGCCCCTTCGGTCCTCCCATTTCTACGCCAACAATCATGTTTGTAGATAACCTCTACGAATAAACAAATCATAGCCTTCACTCCGGAACATTTTAGATCGATTTGAATCCCTCTAAGCTTGCGGGATTAACTGGCAAACCGTCTTGTTGCATGGTTTTTGAGAGGCATCGCTGTTGAAAAATCTAATCTAATTTTGATTCGGCCAATTATCTGGGGCCTATACGCATGGCCGATTAATAATACATTTTATGATATGCATTTTGATTTCAGCACGAAAGAATAGGTAATATTGTATATTTCGTTATTATTTTTGTTCTTTCTTTTTTATTAGACGAAATTTGTGCGGTTAAAAGCCCCGTGCCCGTATAATGGTACCACGCGCTGCAAATTATGGCCGGAAATTGGAAATATGGAAAAGCGCTTCCCTATTGAATGAGCATAATTAATAGCGTGAATAGACGGTGCTTAATAGACGCATATCGTTTCATTGTAGCCACCATTTGGGTTTTTTATACGAGCCAGCTATAAAGGAAATTATTTCGTAATGAAATGTGTTATCATAAACGCGGACAGAGTCCATTTATATTAGCCGGCTATAAAGGAAATTATTCGGTAATATACACAAAATAATACATAGCAATAAACGCACACAGACGCAACATAATGCAATTTTAATTGTATGATGTCGATTTGGGTAATTCATATCGTCGTGCCAATAAGTTTAAATACATTATCGCGATGCGTACCTGGAAATGACAATGTGATTATTTATTTCATTTTTTTTTAAACCCACAGTATTCCATGAATCACGTGTTAACCACAATCATTTTAATTTGAAACAAAACGATACTATCAAAATTACACCCGCAAGTAATTTAGGTCTAGAATATTGAATTTATACAGTTTCATTATAATACCATTTTGTATTATTATTATTTATAACATAATATCCCTTATATATTCGACGACCGTTTTGAGTTTACTTTAAATGCAAATGGTTAGGTATAGTATATTTGATTTAACATTTTATAAAACATATTATTACAAAATCAAAGCCATTGTTCATTCAGCAACTTGAATGAACAATTATTTAGCCTGTCTGAATTTACAGTACACATAGAGAACTTGATGAATGTTTCGATTCAGATTATAATTAAAAAAAAATCATGAAGTTTCATAGATTTATAGCCGAATTGAACAGACGAAAAGAGACATAATTTCATGAACATAGGACCCATGTTATAAGTGTTCTATAAAATAGTAAAAGTATCGCTAAAATCAATTTTATTTCAATTATTTTATAATGTTAAAATGTCTCATATTATCTGCGGCTACAAACTTATGTTCCAAAATATATAATAAACTGATTTGACACGGACCCACATTATCAAACACATAGTTCGTACAAGATGATTCGGCGGTTATTAAAATTGATTCCTTGTATCTAATTATATTCATTTATTAGTACTATACATGTAATGACTAACTTGTATCGAAGTCAACCGATCAGGAACACGCATAATTATATCAATTTGAATGAAGTTATCAGGTTATGGTTAGTGATTTTTGCTCGCCAAAGTCCAAACTGTTGCGCGAATTTTAACACTGTTAATAGATCCAGGCACCTGCACACAATAACTAATGATTAACGCCTTGGTATAGTAACGAAAAACCGCTCTCCTTTAATTAATCCCATCTTTCTGCCACGCGCAACAATTTTGTAATTAATTTAACGTCAAATTAATTTGATTAGGCACGCGCCTGCAGTGCATGCAATGCATCCAACGCGTAATTTACCGGCGTTAATAAAAGCGTGTAAGTGGGTGCTAAAATGGCGTGCGTTACCTAAACGGTTCGTTAAATTTGACAAGCATGGCGTAAGTTTGCTCTCTTTTTTAATAGGCCCTGAAAAAAAAGCAAAATGCTTGCGGCTGACAATTATTCACTGTTGTGTATCACCCGCCGCCGCAAACGTTTATAACAAAAAAGGTCAATTTCATTAAAGATAGGTTAAATTAGCCCAAAGGTACCTCCTTCAAAAAGATGTAATCATAATAGAATCGTGAACGTGTATTGTAACTAAGCAAACGAATCGTGGATTTGTCTTAAAATGAAATTTTCAGCAATACAACTATTTGATTTGAACATTAACTACTATTCAGCACAGATAAACAGTAATTACTCATGACATGCATAATGAAAGTTTGATATGATGGCCATCTTCTTTATGAGATTATATACAACTTGTGGAATTTTAATAATATTGTTGTATGAATTCAAACATATAAAAGAAACTGACTAGACATATTTTAAATGATTGAAAATGCGCAAAGAAAAATAGGCTTCGCCGGGAATCGAGCCCGAGACCTCCGGATTGCTAGACTGGTGTTCAACCATTGAGCTACGACGACTCTTGAATGGGGGACGTTCCCATGAAACCCTTTTCATTGCTCGATTAGTCAGAAGCTATATAAACCGGGCACTAACCCAAGGATAATTAAATCAACTTTTCTAGAGAAAGTGCGCGGGATCACACGGAGTGATGCAGTTTTTTTGTAATAATTGAATTAAAACATATACAAGAAAATGACTATAGAAATACGTTAAATGATTGAAAATGAGCAAAGAATATATTGTATAAGTGATTAAGAAGCATTGATTAAATTAAATAAACGTGAAACGATAATGTTTCTTTTATAACGCTATACGCATTCTATTTTACGAGAAAATCAGTGTTGAAAAAGATGGGGCTATACACATGATAAAGCTATATAAATAATTTGCCAAAGTTTAAGGACATTTTTAGAAAGTGAATTGCTGAATGCTCGCTAGGTTTGTGTCTACATAAGAATAAACATATCCGTTTGGACAAAATAATGCTGGATGAAGGTAATAAAATGAGGTATATTATGCAAATTAATGTGACGGGGATTTACATTACTGACAATGTGAAACATGGCAGATTATATATGTTGGGGAGTCTCTAAAATGGACAAGTTATGTAAATTATGGTACAATAATTGTAGAACCATCATGACATGGGCAAGAACATCAGCAGCCTGATCGTGATCAAACGGGAGCAGACGACTTGCCAATTAGACTGAGTTGTATCGGTTCGCTCTCATCACATTGCCCCGGGCGTTACGGCGGCCCGCTCGCTCGCCTTGTCGCTGCGCATCAATCTCATATATGCGGCAGCACGATTTCTGCAGTGACTATAGATACAATCATGTATCATGGCCGCTGGAAGAGCCAGACTTTCCCCGTCAAGTAATAACATAATATACACCCCGTTTTTCTAGAGACTATTCAGAAATTGAGTTGCACTTGGATTGAGTATGATAATGTATGGTTACTAATCATAGAAAGAAAAAAAAGAGAGTAAACACACTCTCTCAAATGTCGCACAATGTTTTTATCCTTATGTACTTATCATGCTTATTGCATTTAATTATTTATTCCCTCATCTTATCTTTGATTATTACTCCAACATTATTGTTTGATTCCACTTCAGACCTTTGACTAAATATCAAAATATATCAATATCTCTTTTATTGCCACCTCTCTCTCTTCTTCTTCTTATTCAACGAAGTTCGACACTAATCTTATTTTCTTCATATTTTCTTCCTTGTCTTGATGTTGAAAAATGTTTCTAATTTCTCACAACTCCCCTTTCGAATTTCATTCTGTATGTTCGTACTTCTCCCCGATAAACAGATGATACAATTATATATATTTCCTCTCTTATACTAAATTGTAACATACTCTATCTAAATGCTGGTGTTTGGAGAAGAGTGTGTCCATATTTTCCAATCCATTCCTTTTTAATTGGGCTCCTTTGGAGTTTTCCCTTTGCCACATTTTTGTTTTAATTTCCATATTAATTGCCGCTTTCAACTCGGACGGGATATATTCAGTTAAAACTTCATGTATATTGATTTTATTCTGTTCGTTTCATTTCCAATCTTTTTCCTCGTCAATTCCCCATGCCTGCATCATTCAGTCTAAACACTTGTGGCAAATGTCCTGTTTTCCTTGATATTCCTACCAGTTAAAGCGATCTAACATGTGCACAAATAGTGATGAATGGTGGATAAAATGTGTCTTGTTGTGATCCGATATGTCCACTGAGAAAGGATTATCATATGGACAATTAATTATCGAAAATGCACAGTGATATTCTCTAACCCATTGTACTGACTTTGTAAACAGTTATACATTTCAAGTGTATAATTAAAATCCGTTTATACTTCAATCGTAAATATCTTTTTAACGAAAGGGAAAATCGAATTAACGAAACATGTTCCATGTTTATATTGTCATGCGACAGGCCTGTCATGCGAATACACCACGGTATGAATAAACCACTAGAGTTATAAGTATGATTTGTGGATTTGGACAATGTTACTAGATTCCTTTAATAGGATTGTTTCCTTGGATAGTTTTGTTGTTCTTTTTGTTTTACTTCATTCCTTTCTTTGTTTAACTATGTCTCCTTATTCCCTCCTATCCACTTCTCTTTTGGCAGTGTCTAAGTTTTGTATTGTGTCGGTCTTCTCCTATTTATCTTTGTCATGTAAAGTTCTCTCTTGTCACATTTTGGTCTCTGTTGGCATGGTTGGCATCCCTTTTCCCCCTATCTATAGTTCTTTTTCTGTAGTCTAGAATGTGTTAATTTAGATATACAAACTATTATTTGAGGGGTCCATAATTGTACAAGCACTGCTTTTTAGTGGACCCCTCTTGTTTCCAATATGTATATCAGACATTCTCTATTTTTGTAAATAAATTTCTCTTTATTTGCAGCTTTCCATCTCTTTCAATGCATCCCTACTTGCTCCCTAGGTGATCAATCTAAATACCTGTCAACCGGTCGCATTGCGAGAAGGTTGCCTAAATCACTGAATGGATTGTTCTTTCTTTCTTTTTTTCTTTCTTTCTTTCTTTTTTTCTTTCTTTCTTTCTTTCTTTCTTTCTTTCTTTTTTTCTTTCTTTCTTTCTTTTCTTTCTTTCTTTCTTTCTTTCTTTCTTTCTTTCTTTCTTTCTTTCTTTCTTTCTTTCTTTCTTTCTTTCTTTCTTTCTTTCTTTCTTTCTTTCTTTCTTTCTTTCTTTCTTTCTTTCTTTCTTTCTTTCTTTCTTTCTTTCTTTCTTTCTTTCTTTCTTTCTTTCTTTCTTTTCTTTCTTTCTTTCTTTCTTTCTTTCTTTCTTTCTTTCTTTCTTTCTTTCTTCTTTCTCATTTGTATTACCCTTCCCTATCTTTCTCTCTACTACTTTTTTGTTTACCCTTTCTTCCACATTTGCCTAGAGCCTTGATGGTTCCTTCTTAATTATTTCCCCTTTCCCCTTTGTCTTGTTTTGTTGCAAATTTATTTATTACCCATGCATCCCCCTATAAAGTACCCCCTTTTACCCGTTCCCTAACACCCTCTTCTTTAACTGCCTCCGACCCCTCTCAATCTAAATACTTGTCACCCGTTACCATTAGGACCCTTATAGGAGAAGGGTTGCTTCCGCCAGCGGAGCCCCGTGGTTTCCGGCCGTACTTCCGATACATCCTGCGCGGGCAGGTGACTTCTTGGCGGGCACAATAGGCACCGTGAAATTGAGACGTGTATGATAACAATCGAAAAAAGGGACACCGTTTATAAGTATAAGAAAGAGAATTTATTAGACACAAGGGCCCCGTTGCAGAGAGCATTGCAGTCGATTGTAAGTAACAATCAATTGCAAGGCAGAAAATAATTATACGGATTTGAATCAATCAGATGTGCGCATTGTAGTCACATGATCTGACTTCATTTGCAATTAATTGTAACTTTACAATCGATAGCATCTCTTTCTGCAACGGGGCCAAGGACAGCATTTGATGATAAAGACAAACAACCAAATATAATAATAATATAGTTTCTTATATAGCGCTAAATACATAAATGTTTCATAGCGCTTTACACTATTATTACCCCGGTCATAGGATACAATGCAAACCAGCACACATTGTGTGCACCATCTCCACTCCCTGGGGAGCATTCCTTCCAAGCGCTCATGGGCTCAAGAAGATCGTTCACATAAAGGCTTTCACCTCCTACCGGTCCCCATTTATACACCTGGGTAGAGAGCAGCAGTAGTGGATAAATTGACTTGCTGAAGGACAAACGCGCGCGCTCTACCAATGTTGCCACACCACATCCACTATCTAAGAAAGATAATTTTCCCAACAAAAAATACAATTAGTAGAAATCATGCTTTGGAGACCGACTAATATTACAATCATAACTGCTCTAGTGACTTCCTGTATATAAAGACCACCTGTCTAGAAAGACCACCTTTCCTGACCCTGTAGGAAGCAGATAATCGGCTAATTATCCTGTCTATCCAGACGACAGTTGTTCCCAATGAATTAATTTGTTTGATTGTGTTCATGATTCTACATGTTGGAAACGAAAATAAAAATCGAATTGAATGAAAAATAATAATAAAAATAATAATAATAATAGATATTTATATAGCGCAAATTGCAAAAAGCCTCTAAGCGCTTAACAATATATTTACATAAACATTAACAAAGCAAAATTGTATGGTATATAAACATACATGTGTAGGCTATGAACAAACATTAATGATCACAAAAGGCTAACTTAAACAAATGAGTTTTCAACCATGCATGCAATCTATATTTTATTAACTCATTGCCATTCCATTTAAAGGGGTAGTTCAGTTTTGGTAGAGAGGGCGCAGCTGCACATCACAATTTTTTTGTGAGGTAATGAAAAACTGAGTGTCGAATTTGAGAGAACATGCAAATTTAATGGCAGAATAAACTTTATTTGGTCGAAATCGACCCACAAACGGCTTAAATATCAATAAATATATCTGATCTCATAATTATTTGGGGGCCCAAATAATTAGACGATTTTTCAAAAAATAAAAAAAAATGCTTGCACTTTTTCAAAAATTTTCAAGTGTTTTTTTTAAATAGTTGTTGATGATCTCTCTATTTAATCATTATTTCAATAAAACATCACATGCATAATTTTGTACGAAAAATGGTTGAAACCAATGCCTTTTTAGAAAGCGCCCTCTTGTGTTTTAATGGCTCTTTTTGAATGATAACGGGCTTTTTAGTTAGTCGTTTGTAATTTTGTATACCTTTCGAGCATGGTGGAGTTATAACTATTAGTTTATAATGTTACTGTCCAGGTTTGGTTACTAAAGTTCAGCCTTACCAAAACTGTACTACCCATTTACTTATGAGTTGAACATCATATGGTTCAACACATCCCGAGATAAGTGTACTAAAATTCAATCGTAAATAATGTATCAACAACGAATGGTAATTTAGACAAAACCATCATTATCATGCTTCAATATACAGTAATAAATATGAAAATATCGAGACACAACGCTGAACATGAACAAGCTAAAACAGCTATAGTTCGAAGTCGATCGGGACAAGGTTAGACAATATCTTTAACATCTAAATAATAAATTCCGAGAAAAAAATTATGAAATTAAATCAAAAGGTACATAAATATCACAGATTTAAAGGGGTAGTACAGTTTTGGTAAGGCTGAACTTTAGTAACCAAACCTGGACAGTAACATTATAAACTAATAGTTATAACTCCACCATGCTAGAACGGTATACAAAATTACAATGATAAAGCCCATTATCATTCAAAAAGAGCCATTAAAACACAAGAGGGCGCTCTCTAAAAAGGTATTGGTTTTAACCATTTTTCATACAAAATTATGCATGTGATGTTTTATTAAAATCATGATTAAATAGAGAGATCATCAACAACTATTTAAAAAACGCTTTTGAAAATTTTTGAAAAAGTGTATGCATTTTTTTGATTTTTTGAAAAATTCATCTAATTATTTGGGCCCCAAATAATTATAAGATCATATATATTTATTGATATTTCAGCCGTTTCTGGACCGATTTTGACCAAATAAAGTTTATTCTGCCATTACAATTGTATGATCTCTCAAATTCGACACTCAGTTTGTCATTACCTCACAGAAAAATTGTGATGTGCAGCGCCCTCTCTACCAATACTAAACTACCCCTTTAAAAGGCGAGATTTATGTAATATTCTATCGCAATAATGCAATAAATAGACAAATCCCGTAACGCAACATGTGTAGCGTAATATAATGCGCCACCTCCCTGACTTTGCCGAGAATGCGTAACTGCGTATATAAGTGAAACAACACCCTCTTGAAAGGTGAGTTTAATTCGGAGATGGGTACAATTTACGACCCTTAACATAATACCCACCCGGAGGCGGTTAGCCGTTATTAGGCCGGGGCGACATTAAATCAGTGAAAGTGGCGGTCTATAACTCCATCATATCATTTAACGCCATTAACACGGACGGGGTAGACGATCCACCACGAGTTCATGCAATATTCATGCCAGGCATGCATGCAGGCGAAGTAATAATATCAAGTCAGGAGATTCGTCTGTCAGCGATTTCTGAGGCGACACTTCATTTTCTTGGTTGTCCCTTTCTCTGGTTTTCGTGTTTTTTTTTCACCCGCTCTTTTTATCTTTACTACTTTTCCCCGCCATTATGAAAATAACAAAGTCATGTAAATGCGACTGGGTGCATGCGCGAACGCCTAAATCCGCCGGCCCGCGAGAGATTAAGGGGTACATCGTGAAATCGAGAGCCCGCCCGTCTCCCAGTAAAACGCGGAGACGAAATGGTATAGCAGCAGCATAATTAGCAATACCATAATAGAGTTTACCATGTTTTAAGAGCAATATTTTAATGTAAATTGAACAAAAACAAAAATATGCATGAACTCCTAAAGTGACATGGTTGCAAGCAATTCAATTAACGTACATCCCTGCAAAGTACTACGCAACGACAACAATATTGTGAAAAAATGTACTACTTTTGGTCATCGGTAAAGTAAACCATTACATTAACTTTACAGATATCCCTTTTTTTAAATATAAAACGCTTACAGCATTAAACGATTCTTTACGTCATTGAACAAATAATAAAAAATACATACACAACAAAAGCAACAACAAACAAATAAGCAAACAAACAAACAAACAGACAAACACAATCAGATAAACAGACAAACATACAAACAGACGAACATACAAACATACACATAATTATACAAAAAGACACACATACACACAAACAAACAAATAAACATACACAACCACAAACAAACAAGCACACAAACCAACAAACAAACAAAAACCGACAGACAGACAAACAGACAAACAAACACAAAATAAACAATCAGTGCCGTACTGATTCGCTTTGCCCGCTATTGACACATGCTCGCACTTATCTTACCCTGGTTCATGCCGTTATTAATAAGATTATGAATTTACATCATAATATGGCTACAGCTTTTTAAAAACAATGTCATTATGCGCTTTGCGAAAGGTCATGTAGCACTCTATCTATATCTGTGATAATTATTGTATATCAAAATTTAATATAAATACAGGTTTCAGCGAGTAATCTTGATTTATTTTAATTTGTATGCTTTGAATTGCCTACTTGTAATTACAGTTAAACGTACAGGTTTAGGGTTATTGAACGTAAAGTCCAAGGGCGAGCGAATCTGATTTTTGTATCCGATTTTATTATAGGAAGTGTGGGCGTATTAATGCAATAATTTAAGCATATCTTACATATCGTATAATTAACATGTACAATTTCATATTGTGTATAATTTTGATTAACTGTAATTTAATAGTGATTGAAGCATACAACGTTATATTTAATTTTGTATTCTGATGCAATCTCTATATCTAAATGCGAGGTATTTGACAACTAAGTTCACTAACTCGTCAAATTTTTATTGAAAGGTCGACTTTGAAATGAATTATGCAATTATTTATTATTTCCATACTGCTGTATCTACATTAGGGTCATTTTATTATTGTTCTTGTGTTTTATCAATGTTCATTATGTTCTTTTTGTCTTGTCTTATATATATTTCAGTATTGGTTACCATGGATACCACGGTTACATCGAAGTTCTTCATCTGCAAGTGAGCGGGCGTCATGTGATGGACCGTTACAACAACGAATACCTAGGGTGACACTTAAACAAACAAACAAACAAACAAACAATCTAAGGCCTGATTGTGCCATCTATATTAGTAGGCCTATATGAAAAGAAGTCTAAAATTCCTATACTGGAAAACTGGTACAGTGAACCACTGTTTGCTACAGTGTGAACACAGTGTGAACACACTGTGCGTAGACCGTGTTGAATTGGAGCGTCTCAACGGCGTCATCACTCATCTAACAGTGAACACACTATGAACACACTGTGCTACATAGTGTAAGCACACATGTCATTTTAAAGTTATTTAAATTTACATTGTAACTGATTAATTTGCATGTTTCTCTCGGGGGACAACCTCGATAAGCCTATTGTTTGCTTTTGTTGTCCCCACCACATAATTTACTATTATTTAGTTTGATGTATAACAAACTACCTGTATTTTACTGTGAATGTACACATGAATTGTATTTTAAATTGTGGAAATAAAATGAACTGAACTGAACTGAACAGTGTGTCCACCGTGCGTAACAGTGTGTTACAGGGTGCCGCTGACAGTGTGATCACAATGTGTTCACAGTGTGATCGCAGTATTTGCACAGTGTGATGATTGTTCACGCTATTAACACTCTCCAATTACTTAACAAGTTTCACATAGTGTGATCACACTGTGGTCAACAGTTTGGCACACTGTTTTCTTTCGGCGACAATTGCTCCGCGTATATATTTAATCTACGTTATCGTTTGGTGCAAGTTAGGGTTAGTGTATTGTTTTAAACTGATAGTATTGGTCAAACAACATTTTAGTAACGAAAACCTACACTATAACATTACAAACTAATCGTTAACTCCACCATGCTCGAAAGGTATAAATTAATTACAAACGACTAAGTAAAATGCCTGTTATCAATTAAAAAGAGCCGTTAAAACACAAGAGGGCGCTCTCTAAAACTGCACTGGTTTCAACCATTTTTTTGTATTGTACATGTGATGTTTTGTTAAAAATAATGATTAAATAGAGAGATCATCAACAATTATTTAAAAACCTGTTTTGTAAAATTTGAAAAACAATTTTGTTTTTGTTTTGCAACGGCTGGTTCAAAATTATCGAATAATTTGTGGGGCCCAACAATATAGTTACAGATGGTTATATTTATGGATATTTTAGCCGTTTCTGAACTGATTTTGATCAAATAAAGTTTATTCTGTCATTAAATTGTAAGTTCTTTCAAATTTGACACTCAGTTTTTCATTACCTCACAAAAAAAAAATTCGTGCAGCGCCCTCTTTACCAAAACTGAACTATCCCTTTAATAGGCTTATGATTGTTGGTAGGATAAGGGTTAGTTTTAGGATAACATGAGTTAGTGTTAGAAATATGTGGTGTTTATTTTACAAGACAATATTAACCAAGCAAATGTCGTTAGAGCTTATGTCATGTGATGCATTATATAATGTGACCAGCTATTAATAGCACAACCCTGCACTTGTCGGTAAAAATCGAAATCAGAAAGGCCTCATCACAAGCTTTCTAAAAAAATGGTTGATAATTAGTACAGATAATTATGATGATGATTGTTTCAATTTTGCAATCATAGGTCTTTTAGCCCTTTTTCACACGTTATGTGAACTTAAAATGCCCATTTCTTCAAAACATTAATTACCAACAAGTGCAGGGTCTTGCTAAAGCCGGTCACAAATACAAGTCAAGTTAACTCGTATATTTGTAACAACGTTCATCTCGATCTGCATCGCTTTCATGAGAAACTCGATTATTTTCGCGGTACCGCGCGGCCGCCGCTCATTGCATGATCCAAGTTATTCCAAGATATTCATGATGGCGTCTTAAAACCAAGCCCGGGTTTTCTCTAGAGTTCCCCAGGCTTCAGCTATCGCTGATATCCCTTTATCCCGAAAAAAAACTTGATCAGTTTTGACTTATGCCAACACCTGATCCTGATCCTGGCTGTTTTCTAAGGTACTATACGTACAATTGTGTGGTAATATACCGTGGAATGAGCTATACAGAAATGATAAATTTAAGAAAAACAAAGCTAAATTACTTTTTTTTGTACAGAATGTGTCATATGAATTTATACAACGCGTCTTAGATATTGTATATTCTTTAGAAACCATCTTCTGTAATGAGTCAGCAGCTGTTGTTATCTAATCGTTGAAAAACATAATGAAAGACTTCGTTTTAGAAATTATATAACTAAATATTTATCACACCGAGCGACGCCAATAATTGATTTACATAATGGTCTATTTTCATGAGGTCAAACGATTATTCAAAATCTAAAGAAAGATCTTCTTTTGAAACCGTCTTCTATTTTTCAATGACTTTCACGAGGTCAAACTATTATTCAAAACAAAAAAAATGACGGTCATTTTAATTAATATCGCGGGTCTTAGATACGGTGTATTATTTCAAAACCATCTTTTATTTTAATTTTATTTTCACCAGGTCATGAAATTATTCAAAGTCTTAAGAGGCATGCACACTAAATTAAAACAGATAATATATAAGGAGGATAAAGGATAAATAATTATTTCACTGAAAGTGTCATTTTGTTTTATTCCACGCGTCTTACATATTGTATTTTATTCTGAAGCCATCTTCTTCTTCGTGTAATTTTTGACGAGGTCAAACTGATATAATAATTTATTTTTCGAAAACTAAAGAGGAGTGCAATTAAAAATTGTACGTGTAAAATGGACAGAGGAGGAGGATGATGATGGTAAGGAGGAAGATGAAAACGATTGAAATACATTATACGAGCAGGAATAGATTAATTATGATGATTATTAATATGATTATTATAACGATAAAATGAAATCGAGTTTTATTCCCGCCTTTAATAGTTTGTATTCAATATTAGACGAAGCTCCCTTTCTATCTGTTTCGAATGATAATACATTTACTTATAATATACCTTTTAATGTATTTTATTGTTTCCACAAATTAAAGCAACACATACGGTTTAATTTAACGTATTTTACCGCCGTATATTTTCTTCTGACTTTATAGTTAAAATGTTTACATTAATGCAGTCATGAACACGAAAACAGAGCGCTTTCATGCAATTAACAATTACAAAATATATACATATCCCCAGTTGTTCTCATTTCTTATTTTCTTATTTTTTTAAATTGTATTCATTTGCCTAATTACATCTTATTTTCTAAATGATATAGTATGTTACACAAATAAAGACTTCCAACAAGCAGTTAACAATTAATAATTACATGATTGTATTCCTAGTTTTCAGTTTCAGTTTCAGTTTTAAAAACCATGAAACAAAAATGACAAATATAAACGGCAGTTTCATAATAAATTATACAAAATGGTTTTGGACCCCATATAAGCAGAAGCTTGTAGTTTGGGGCCATTACACATGATACAAATTATACAATACTAAGCAAATAATATGGTAGGTTGGTCATCATTCACTGTTCACGCACATCATTCACGCCAAACAAGCGCAGACACACATTATTATGGGCACCGCTATGAATAAAAGAAGAGAAATGAGTAAGAAGGATGGAGCGCAGAGGGGCACTTTTCAATCATTTGTTTGTGATTAACTATCCCACAACTCCACAATTATAAAGTACGTCTTATACGGAAGACACAGTGCAATTCTGATTAAAGGGTTAACTAAGAAAATTAGTTATGCAAATAATTGCTGATATCAGGTGCTGGTGAATTAGCGTCGACCAAAATGACAATCCGTTAACCGTTATTTGTAGGATAAAATGTCATTATCCCTGTGGGCAATATGGGCAAACTTTTAAAAGAGGGGGGGGGGGGGTGTTTAAAAGCTGATGTCGTATTATTATAGAATGAATACTCATCCTCATATCTATAAAATGTAAAATACAGCAAACAAAATAAAATCTTGACAGCCAGTGCAGCTGCCACAGAAACGAATACAGTTTGACAGAAAAGGGACTAGATGGTTTTGCCGGAAAACTCGAACATTTTGCCCGGCGAAAATTGGGTGATTTTGTATTATTTTATAATAATGATACAATAATAATGTGTTCAAATAAACACCGCTTTCCTCCATAATTTAAAACAATTTCCCACTACTACATTAAGTAATTTTGTCCGAATATAAATCTAGCGTTGGCTTTATCTATTCCCTAAAAGTGGGGCGTTTTCCAAACTCGCGGGGGCTGCGACCCCCATGCAACCCCCATCTCGTCCGCCCAATAATTATGGAAAGGAGACTGATGGTCATCGCTGGGGGTTAGATAAACCGGGCAGGTGATCTTCGCAATCATGATCATCATTAATATCTTTCCTTGAGCGCATTAAATCTGAAGAGAGATCGGTTGAGATCATCCGAAAATCCATCACATAAATCTTTAAGTATTAACAACGAAATCATACAGATGTAGAAACAAATTAAGAACGATATGGGTAATTATTTATGAAAAAAGAGGTTTAACAATTTAATCTCCATGACAACTCTCGTTAGAAAATATAATACTTATTATGATTTATTATTTTTTGTGTGGATTATGAAAATTGAAATAGAAGTTTTTACAGCTCAGTCTTCTATCCGATTTTTATATGTTAGATTTTTCTTTACAATTACTGTTTATCATGAAATATTTTATATGGATTATGCAAAAAGGCAGCAGGTTTTTTACTATATCCGGCCATTTAACAGCTTTGAACAAATTATAATAATGTATACCTATAACTTACTTGATCAAACTAAATATTATATACGGTATGAATTAAAGAAGGGACTTGTTTGGACTTGTTGTTTCAAAGCTTCGTTTATTCATATTACAATTTTCTGTCAAGATCAGCTTTCATTATCTAGGTAAAAAAACCCACTTATTTGCTTTTTCATTGATTATTTTCGGCGGAGATAAAAAAAAAGAAGAGGGAATTCAATATTAAGAGACGATCCCAAAGATAATCGAATTATTTGTTAGTGTTAATAGTACTATACTTTCAGATGTATGCATGCGATTAATATTTGAATTACTTTTGCCGACATTCGTATTAATTTTGGTAAATCATGATCATGTTGATATTGTTTTTTGTTTGTACACTATAATATACATGTATATTTCAATATTCAATATTTGATAAGTAAAAATAAATTAAAATGAATGTCAAACCCCAAAACAAATTGTGCCCTGATATTTTGTACGTAATAATATTATAGATGAACATTTTCTTTTTTGCTTGATCAGTGCTTCTATTGCTGTTTGAGTATGTTATTTAGGTTATCCAAGGCTTTTATGAACATTCATGTTTTTACTATATGCACCAATGAGATACATACCCCGTTTTTTATATAGAAATTATATTTGTAGGATCTTACGGAGCGCTAACAAAGTGTTCTTCCATACCGACGGTTAACCGAGAGTATTGCAATATCTTCACATACCTTTACGGTCTTACAATATCTTCACATACTTATTCGGTCTTCCAATACTTTCCAAAAACCGAAACCAGCAAACATTATTATGCCTTGCTCATGGGAACGTCCCACATTCAAGGGTCTTTGCGGCTCAATGTTTGAGCACCGGTCTAGCAATCCGGAGGTCTCGGGTTCGATTCCCGGCGAAGCCTATTTTTCTTTGCTCATTTTCAATCGTTTAAAATATCATAGTCAGTTTCCCTTATGTTTGAATGCCTAGGTTTTTTTCGCAGAAAACTCTCGACTATACAAACTATTAGACATGTTAGACATGAGAATGGAAATAACTTGTCAAAGAAAATGAAATTACACAAATAAATGATTTGTTCATTCACAAATTACACATTGAAACTGCCAAATGCTCTCCCCCAAAGACAAGGAGACGGGAGAATATTGGCAGTATATATGGTAATTATTTTTTCGAGTTGCCCGTGTTCCCTTTTCTCGATTTTCATAATTATTTGCACGTAATCTACACCATCTTAATATGACTGAATATGAACAAAATTACGTATGTTTTCCTCGGGATTCGAACCCGAGACCTCCGGATTGCTAGACTTAATAATTATGAACACAACTGGACAAGATATAGCCTTTCTCTTAGTACCCACTCTCTCTTATATATATACTCCTGGGCCCCGTTGCAGAAAGAGAAACTGATACGATCGATTGAAAGTCACAATTGATTGTAAGTCAGAAACTTTGCGCGTTTTAACCAATCAGATTGGCGCATTCATTCAGAACACATGATCTGACTTACAATTGATTGCAACTTACAATCGATTGCATCTCTTTCTGCAACGGGACCCATGTGATTTAAATATATGTATCGCTTATCGCCACCTATGACGAGAGAGATAGAATTTAAATTTAAATGGCGACGCAGTCAGCATTGACTATTTTCGCCTATGACGATGGTTGCATTAATGTTGTGATAATTATATCACGCATTAAATTGCTCAACCTCATAATGACGTTTGTTGAAGCAGGAGAGTGGGGAATTGCTATGGATATGTATGCTCATCTCCTATTTGAAACCATGACAACCAGGCCAGGCAATACATGTGAGTATCATTAAACAGTATTAATTAGCCAGTTTAATGGTTTTACTCTCTCCTATATTTTGATTAAAGACACATCTAATCGGTTGTAACGGTTTACACATTAATGCATTTTAACCCAACCATTAAAACCGTATATTTTACTTCACATACGGCATCATATCAAGTTGTGTAAGTCTTCACTGTCCGTTCTTAGTTTTATTTAATTATGTTTCCATATGTCACTCTGTTAAAGGATATTGAAGAAAGAAACATTAATTGCAAAAATAAATACATATTTTGAGAAATTGATGCACCAACCCAGCTAGCCATCTGACGTTGGGCCGATGTCGGAACTTGGTTGCCGGATGTCGGCATATCGCCGTTGGCTCGAGGTTAAAATGTCCGCCAGCCCAGCATCGTCACGACGTCATTTTTGTGATATATTGGCATGAGGTCATTTTCCGACAATGGCCCAACATCATGTCATGAGATGTTGTTGGGCCATTGTCGGAAAATGACGTTATGCCAATATATCACAAAAATGACGTCGTGACGATGTTGGGCTGGCGGACATTTTAACCTCGAGCCAACGGCGATATGCCGACATCCGGCAACCAAATTCCGACATCGGCCCAACGTCAGGTGGCTAGCTGGGAACATGACCAATACAAGAACAGAGACCATTATGATACGAACTATTAACAGCAATTACAAATTCAACGATATTAAATTGGACTATTTTTTGTTATAATATAGATTGTGCCATTTGACATTATGATTATAGGCGTACAAGTGTTGTCGGTTTCTTCAGTAAAAGGACAGATCTTATTCATAGCCAGATGGAACACGTTGAACGAATATTGATCGTTGACGTGTAAAAATAAATGTGGATATTGTAATTTTAGGAAAACTGACTTCGGTGAATCGTTACAAAAACATAGAAATACTGGACAGTCTTACTGATTTAAATATTCTGATTTTTACACCCAAATTGGTGCATTACCAGGTGAATAAACACATAATTTTGCATGATTTAATATGTGGAACCTCGTTATAACAAGCATTTTGTGAGAACGAACATTTTCTTTTATATCAGCAATGGGGTAATACAATATAACAAAGATAACCCGTACGATTAGAATGTAGTAAAGGAATTTGTTATACATGTAAATTGTATCATCGTCATATCTCATAAGCATGAAAGCATGAAAACGAGATATTATTTCACCTGATATTATGATATAATTTCACCTCCGAGTACCTTTAACATGTTTAACTTTGTAATTATGTTTCTTCCGTATAACATGAAACACTTATTTTTCCCCTTTTTTTGACAATAGTGTGATTCATCCAACTGGTTATTCTGTTAATAACATTTCCTCCACATTTAATACTTATTCATTAACTATTTAGTAAAGCCACGACTGATCCCGAATCTTAGGGTACATGAACCGCAAAATGCAGCTCGTGTAATGACGACTGTGGCTCAACCGTGTTTGCGATCGGTAAGCCTGAAAAATTCTTGGGCTGAAAAATGCATGATTACAAATC
>JBAMJV010014160.1:0-14267 GCA_037951105.1 Echinarachnius parma
ATAATTACCTAGATAAATGTCATGTTAAAGACTGCCCAAATGTTTGACCAAGGGTGACTTTAGGTTTTTAAGATCTTTGGACTACGGTATAATTCTTGAGAAGAATTTATACCATTTTCATGCTGAAATAAGGGCACAAACTGTGGTTTTGACTAATAAAGCTTTGCCATGGAATTCCCCATTTTGTTACTTTTGGATGAAAATAACACCTATAACGTTCACAATTTGTCTTCATTTATACTCTGTATTGAGATGAAGATAGAAAAGGTCACATTTGTAATGAAAAAGTATGCCATCTCATGAATATAGCGTTTTAGATTATGCTTATCAACATTTATATGGATGAGTGGATGTTCCATTGTTGCTATTTTTGAAAACAGACCTTGGTGTGTTTAATTGACCGTGACAAGTCATGCATGAATGATTTCATCTGGATTTCATGAGAATATTGAAGAGGGTAATTTTATCTTTAATTTGATATACAATATCATATATTTTATCGTTAATGAATACGAAATATTTGGTCTCATACAAGTGTCCAGTTTCTTTTTTTGCGGAGTATACATTACTTTATACTGTTTTAATTGTTCGCGAACAAAAAAGACTTCAGTTATATTTGACAATTAGTGTATTCATAGATGATTTAGACAAGCTACTCACAGCCAGTGTTTGATTTTATCTGTAAGGAAACTGGTATACGACTAAGTACTACAGCAAACGAAACCACGCAGAACATGGCGAATATCCTCCAGGCAATTCAACAATCATGACAATGTGTAATCAACTGCGCTCCTTCTTGTATATCTGTATTTCTCTCCAGAGACCTCATTTATTCTGCACAAGTCTGGTTGGAAGCCTGTCTCAGCAGGCCCTCCTCCAAAACATAATATACCGATAATATATGTTAATATTCCTGAATGTACCATTTTCTGAGACACGCGGTATAGATCACGTATTTGAATTTCAATAGTGCCATTTCGTTTATGCCTACTGAACCTTGAATCTGCGCATGCACTATTGATTTTTATGAATATATACAGTATGTTCCATTTCCTTGATGGCAGAGAAAACTACAATACCAACATACAAAGAAACATTTATCCATCCTATGTATCTATATGTCTATCTATCCACCTATATCTACTGCATACATATCCATTAGCTGACTATCTATTTATATCAATGTATATATCTCTGTATCTACCTATCTATCATCATTATATCTATCTATATCTATATATCTATCTATCTATATCTATATATCTATCTATCTATATGTATAATTTTGTATATATATATATATATATATGTATATCTATCTATCTATCTATCTATCTATCTATCTATCTATCTATCTATCTATCTATATGTATATATATCTATTTATATTCCACATACTAAGAATCTTGCTCTACGATTGGTCAAAAGTTAATCACGTGATGAAATATAGTTTCGCCCATCGTTACACTCTGTAGATATCTTGGGTGAAAGTGCGTTGCACTCACTAGATAAAAAGTACTATCTACACTCCGCGATTGCATTGAATTGAATACCAATAAGTGGCGCGATAACTCTATGCGCGCGAATTACAAATTTAATTGTATTCGTTGTGCATACGGTATACGTAGTACACTGCATACGCTATGCACTGTACATCAGAGGCGTCGATCAGCTGTTCGGAAAACACAATGCATTGGCCGGGGCGAGCATTGTTTGTGAACAATTGCATTGTGTTTTCCGAACAGATCGACGCCCCTGTTGTAGTATTGTACATACACTGTTTGCATGCTCGTTCTGTGTACTCTACTAAAATTGCGGCCACAAACATAAGGTTTGAGCTTTTGGATGAGGATGAAATGGACACGTTTTTACTGGAGAGTGAAAGTAAAAATACAAATCGACAACTTAAGTTCAGCCTGAAAGTGTTCCAAGATTATTGCGATGCTGGAAGCATACATTTTGACCAACTGTCTGACATGGACTTGAAATCGCTAGACCCAGTGTTGGGGAGATTTTATGCTGGTGTGAAATCGCGAAATGGTGAGTCATACAGTAAGAAATCTCTACAAGCTTTGCGGTATGGTCTGCAGAGACATTTTTTTAATTTGCGAGACATAGACATTATCAAGGATACCAACTTTGCGAAATCTGGTCGAGTGTTCAAAACTGTTATTCGGAAACTCAAGGAAGAGGGGAAAGCCAATGTAAAACATCATATACCTGTCAGTGAGGCCGACATGAACACGATTCAAGACAGTCTAGACCAGGACTCTCCTTGTGGACTACAACGTAAAGTTTTTATCGACATTATGAACCATTTTGCGAACAGGGGTGAAGAAAATTTGCATGACATGAAGGCTGATGACTTCATTCTGAGTGAAACAAATGGTCACCGTTATTTCCGCATGATCGACAAAGCTACAAAAAATCACCCTGACGACGACTTGAATAGCCAAGGAGGACGTATGTTCGAAATTCCTGGGAGTAGTAGGTGCCCTGTTGCAACACTTCTGAAATACAAGTCTAAACTAAATCCAAAACTGCCATATCTGTGGCAAAAACCGAAAAAAGCCGCACAAGATGATGGACCTGAATGGTATGACAATGTTCGAGTCGGAATTCACACTCTTGGAACTATGATGAAGACAATCAGCAATGAAGCAGGGTGCTCGACTAAATACACGAATCATTGCTTGAGAGCAATGTCGATCACCACACTTGATCATGCCGGATTTCCTTCAAGGGACATAATGTCTGTTTCAGGACATAGGTCTGAAACCAGCATTAAACATTATGCCCAAACGAGCGACCAACAAAAAATGAAGATGAGTGACACAATATCTTCAGCCCTTGGTCTTCAACTTCAAGAAGGACCGTCTGATACGGACAGCTAGACCAGCAAACTAGTAGGCCTAAGAGTCCTACTCAAACCCCAGGCCCATCAACACATGATGAGTTTGATGACTTCTTAGACATTTCAAATAGCCAGGTTGAGCGATTGCTATCAGCTCAAACGGGAAACTCTACGACTGTTTCGCATGAAAACAGAAATGTTCAGGTTCAAAAGTTAAACCAGAACCAAAACCGGAATACAACATTCCATTTCACCAATTGCAACGTTAATATTTATAACTAGACTGCATTTTTTCGTGTGTTGACTTTGAACTGTTTTTTGGAGTTGACATATTTTCGCGTTTTCACTTTTGGAGTAGACTTTTCACCCTGTTTTTTGGAGTTTACATATTTTCGCGTTTTCACTTTTCGAGTTGACTTTTCACCCTTTGAACTGTTGCCGTTGGAGTTTACATTTCGCCGTTAACTTTGGAACTGGAATTTCATGGAATAACATTGTCATTATTGGTAAGTAGATCAAACCTCGTAACAAAGTAACAGTAGACTATACTAATAAGTTTTCACTTTTGGAGTTGACTTTTCACCCTTTGAACTGTTGCCGTTGGAGTTTACATTTCGCCGTTAACTTTGAAACTGTATGAAATTTCATGGAATAACATTGTCATTATTGGTAAGTAGATCAAACCTCGTAACAAAGTAACAGTAGACTATACGAAATTTCATGGAATAACATTGTCATTATTGGTAAGTAGATCAAACCTCGTAACAAAGTAACAGTAGACAATACTAATAAGTAATAGATCTAGAACTAGAAGAAGTCCGATGTGGAATATAAAGCAAATAAACACCTTTTGGTTTCAGGCGATGGAAAACTATCACTTCCTCGGCGATCTGGATTTAGCTATCTTTCCTCAGCTTCGCTTCGGAAAGATAGCTACATCCAGATCGCCTCGGAAGTGATAGATTGTGCCATCGCCTTCACCAACGGTAATTATCTGGTTACTATCTGTCTATCTATTTATCTAGCAAGCTATCAATTTATCTATTTTTATTTTATTTTATTTATTATTTATTTATTCTTGTCTTCTTAAAAAATACAGAATTAATTCAAACATATAGAGAAACTGACCAGAAATATATTGTGATTAAAAAAGGGCAAAGAAAATGGGATTCCAACGGGATTCGAACCAGAGCCCTCCGGATTGCTAGACCGGTGCTCTACCGACTGAGCTATAGAAAACCCTCGTACGGTGCTCGTCCCTGAAACCCCTTAATTCTCATTGCCCGAGTGGTCAGAAGCTATTACCTGACATAAACCCGAAGGTAGAAATCAAGTTGGGGATATATGCGAGGGATCACCGAAGTGATACAGCTTTTTAAATAATTAATTCAAACATATAGAGAAACTGACCAGAAATATATTGTGATTAAAAAAGGGCAAAGAAAATGGGATTCCAACGGGATTCGAACCCGAGACCTCCGGATTGCTAGACCGGCGCTCTACCGACTGAGCTATAGAAAACCCTCGTACGGTGCTCGTCCCTGAAACCTCTTAATTCTCATTGCCCGAGTGGTCAGAAGCTATTATAAACCTGACATAAACCCGAAGGATAGAAATCAACTTGGGGATATATCCGAGGGATCACCGAAGTGATACAGATTTTTTAATAATTAATTTAAACATATAGAGAAACTGACCAGAAATATATTGTGATTAAAAAAGGCAAAGAAAGTGGGATTCCAACGGGATTCGAACCCGAGACCTCTGGATTGCTAGACCGGTGCTCTACCGACTGAGCTATAGAAAACCCTCGTACGGTGCTCGTCCCTGAAACCCCTTAATTCTCATTGCCCGAGTGGTCAGAAGCTATTACCTGACATAAACCCGAAGGTAGAAATCAAGTTGGGGATATATGCGAGGGATCACCGAAGTGATACAGCTTTTTAAATAATTAATTCAAACATATAGAGAAACTGACCAGAAATATATTGTGATTAAAAAAGGGCAAAGAAAATGGGATTCCAACGGGATTCGAACCCGAGACCTCCGGATTGCTAGACCGGCGCTCTACCGACTGAGCTATAGAAAACCCTCGTACGGTGCTCGTCCCTGAAACCTCTTAATTCTCATTGCCCGAGTGGTCAGAAGCTATTATAAACCTGACATAAACCCGAAGGATAGAAATCAACTTGGGGATATATCCGAGGGATCACCGAAGTGATACAGATTTTTTAATAATTAATTTAAACATATAGAGAAACTGACCAGAAATATATTGTGATTAAAAAAGGGCAAAGAAAGTGGGATTCCAACGGGATTCGAACCCGAGACCTCTGGATTGCTAGACCGGTGCTCTACCGACTGAGCTATAGAAAACCCTCGTACGGTGCTCTTTCCTGAAACCCATTAATTCTCATTTTAATCTTTAAAAAAACAGGGTAGCTAGGCCGTTCAGTTAAACAACTGCTTTACAACGGCGCCCAGTAGGGACGTACAAATATAATTATGTTACATTACGATTCAAAATAAAGATCTATACATTAAATACTATAATACAACATCATGAATTAGACGGAAATACAAACAAAGATACAATACAAATATACATCAGCATGCACTCATCTACCCCAATCAGACAAACAAACAAACAAACAAACAAACAAACAAGGGTGACCACGTCTTCCACTCAATACACGGGTGTGGGAAGAATTATGTCGGGTTTTTTGTACTTTAAACCATGGAAGACGATCATGTGGGGATGAGGGGATATATCCCCCAACATTTGAGGTGGGGGATTGCCTGTACTATTACCCACCCCCCCCCCCCCCCCCCACACACCTAATATTTGGGGTTCCAAAATATAAGAAAACATTCAAATGTAGGGATATTGGCCCATCTTGTTCATTATGTTAAAGTTATTCGATACAGTATTTTTAAAACCACATTCTTGAGATTGATGAACTGCCATCATCCAAAATGTTCCGGGGGCTACATGCCCTGGACCCCCATTAAGGGATTCGACTGCATCAGTCCCCTAGCATAGCCGCTCATTCAGGAATGACCCGCCAAACCCACTTAAATTATACGCTTTAAACACGGTTAAAAAACCGAATATTTTCCCCCATACAAACACTATATATTCATCTATGAATACTACAATAAGTCCGGTGCTCCCCCCCCCCCCCCCCCCCCCCCCTCCTCCTCCATGGCGAGACACAAAAATCGAAGCCTAATGCTTTCCAAATACTCAAATCAAATCTGTTTGTATAATTGTATATAAATTTGCCTGTGGGCAAACGTCGTAGTACACAAAGCTTAACCTGTCCTTCCCAGCTCTCTGGTACAGCGATCTTGGCCACGATCATAATTACAGAAATGTTTTTGAATATCCACAAAGCCGCCATAATGGGTGCAATATGCTGAACTTTAAACTGTGCCGGGTGAGCTATTTTATGTACTGAAAATGCGCCATTCTCTCTACTAACAAAGTGGGCAACACAAACACACACACATTACTGATAAACTATTGACTTCATGTTTTTTTTAATTACTATTTCCTTCCTTCTCCACATGAAGGATATTCGTGGAGGCATGGAACCAGTACATTTGTTGTAAAAGTCTTACCTGTTACAAAAATACTATGTTCACCTAGTCTACACATGTGTGTGGCTTAGTTGGTCTGCTCCATGATTCCTAAAACTTCCATATCCCCAACCGCTAACCCGCGTATGCTCGATCCCTCTTTGAAAGCACCCCCTATCTCCGGACTGCCACAATTTCTGAACCCCCCTTTCGCGGGCTTTTCGCAGGCTTTTCCTGCCTTGGAGACCCCCCTAAATCTGGAACACTGCCCTATGTACACCCCCCCCCCCCCCCCCCCTCCCCTTATCTCAGGTGGGCTAGCAGGAATTTTATGAATTTGATCCTGGGATTTGAAAAAAAAATTCTATGATTTTCAAATGTAAATAAAGATATTGTATAATCCCCTTTTTAATCTTTAAAGAGAGAAAGAAAAAAAAACACCTCCTTTTTAAAAGAATTCTCGGTGTGAACACTCCATATTTTCTACTGTTCTCGAGCCGGACTTTGTCGCGCGAAAAGTGGGTGCATGTAAACCAAATGGGAGTAGACCAAATGGGTGTATACCAAATGGGAGTAGACCAAATGGGAGTCGACCAAATGGGAGTAGACCAAATGGGAGTAGACCAAATGGGAGTAGACCAAATGGGTGTAGACCAAATGGGAGTAGACCAAATGGGAGTAGACCAAATGGGTGTATACCAAATGGGAGTAGACCAAATGGGAGTAGACCAAATGGGAGTAGCCCAGCTAGCCACCTGACGTCGGGCCGATGTCGGAAGTTGGTTGCCGGATGTCGGCATATCGCCGTTGGCTCGAGGTTAAAATGTCCGCCAGCCCAACATCGTCACGACGTCATTTTTGTGATATATTGGCATAACGTCATTTTCCGACAATGGCCCAACATCATGTCATGAGATGATGTTGGGCCATTGTCGGAAATTGACGTTATGCCAATATATCACAAAAATGACGTCGTGACGATGTTGGGCTGGCGGACATTTTAACCTCGAGCCAACGGCGATATGCCGACATCAGGCAACCAACTTCCGACATCGGCCCGACGTCAGGTGGCTAGCTGGGAGACCAAATGGGTGTAGACCAAATGGGTGTAGACCAAATGGGAGTAGACCAAATGGGTGTATACCAAATGGGAGTAGACCAAATGGGAGTAGACCAAATGGGAGTAGACCAAATGGGTGTATACCAAATGGGAGTAGACCAAATGGGAGTAGACCAAATGGGTGTAGACCAAATGGGTGTAGACCAAATGGGTGTAGACCAAATGGGAGTAGACCAAATGGGTGTAGACCAAATTGTAGACCCAATGGGTGTATCATTCCCTACAAATATGAATAATCACTGAAAGGCGATTTTAAATGAATGTTTTTTTAGCCCATCTCAAATGAGATCAGTTGAATGATCCGCATGTGTAAAAGCTCTGTTCCCAATCATGATTTTGTTGCTAATTAGGACGGAAAGTATATAAATCAGACAGATGATCGAATGTGTCGTGTGTGGGTGTAACACTTTGTGTAAATATTCTTTTTGGTTTACTCATAACACGTTGCTCCACAGATGTCCAATTTCATGACGTGATTGTGCCATTAGCTTGTCAATTGGTGATCAATTTTATTATTTTTGTTTCCGTATCGACCACATTCTTATCAGTTTTATTACTGCTGTCAACAATCCTAATCCTCTAATCCTCTGCTGAGACATTAGCGCCGTGGGGCTAGAGATAAGAAGTGCCAACCCTGATAAAATATACGGGATGCAAGCTTGAGTGCTCAAAAATCACTACCGCTCCTCAGCTCTCCAGGAGCGGTATTCAGCTAGCTATAGAATTACCTAATGCCCACTAAAGAAAAAATAATAAAACAAATATCATTACAAATTTCGATTGAAAAATAATTGAAAATGATCCTAACTGTAATGTGATTCATTAACTGAAGGCAATACAACATTTGGGTATTTAAACTTGTAATGCCTGTAGCCAGGATTTTCCACAGCGGCTGTGACCGAGACCGAATGTGGCCGAGATCATTGGACCCCGTTTACAGTGAAAAAAAAGGCCGAGCCGGGCTCGGCCGCGGCTCGGCCCGGCCTTTTTTTTTTCACTGTAAACGCTCAAAAGGCCAAATGCGGTACCAAAAGTGGCCGCGCATTTGGCCCCGCTCTGGAGGTAGTCTCGGCCGCGGCTCGGCCGCGGCTCGGCCCCGCTTTTTCTCACTGTAAACGCACGCAGGGCCAAATGCGGTACCAAATATGTGACCCCGGAAGTGAAAGGATCATTACGTCATAAAATATTCATTGCAAATAACCCGCGCGCCTCTGCACTGTGACCCCGGCGCGCACCCAAAATAATCGTTTGTTTACATGCAGAGCGCCACTACAACAAAATATTGAAAGGGCGGCCGGGCCGCGAGTTTGTGATTCCCAAACCATTCAGCTATGGCACTAACGCAAAATGCCCGTTTAATTGGGAAGTTACTTTTGAGCCAAACGTAGCGTGAGGGCCAGGCGTTCATGAATAAACATAAGGTCATGACGTCACGGTACGTCATCTGCTTATGAATATTCATAACTAGGATTATGGTTCGGGTGAGTTTCAGGGCTTATAGTTACAATTAAACCAACACCGATCATCAGCCGTTGACGTGGCCTAGTGGTCACGCTGCCTAGTCGTCACGCTGTGGACATAAACACTGGGGGTCATGGGTTCGAATCCTCTCTTGGACTTCTTTTGCCATAAAACATGGTGAGTAGCGGTTCATTTAGTGAATGTATCACGCAGAGTTTTCACTCAAGTCTGAAATGACGTATCGTGATGTCATTACCCTATGATTATTCATGAACGCCCAGCCTAGCACTGGCCCTCACGCTACTGTTGGCTCAAAAGTAACTACCGTTTAATTGGAATCGGGCGACTTGAATAGAGACAAAGCGCGCGTATTCAATTCGAGTTATAAATAGACTTATAGCCACTAAATATGACTTATATCCACTAAATCTGACCTATAGCCACTAAATCTGACATATAGCCACTAAATCTGAACTATAGCCACTAAATATGACCTATAGCCACCAACATTAGGGTTAGGGTAAGGGCTAGTGTTAGGGTATATATATCCTTAAAAACCAACACCATTCAAGCAATCCGAAATAGCTCCGTGGATAGAGAGTTAGATTGATACGCTAGAGATCCCTGGTTCGAATCCTACCTTGGTCCAATGTTTTTTGTATTTGCTATTCGTTCGGGACTCGACTAAATGTTCGAAATTATACAAGTCGCTGATTCACAAGGAGTTGCTGAATGGTTTGGGAAACGCAAATTCGCGGCCGGGCCGAGCCCGCCAGCGAATTTTTAAACCGTAGGATGGCAACTGGAGATAAGCAGTGAGCATGCGCAGTGATGTTGGGCACAGTTTAGACCTTAGTGAAAACTGTGCATGATACATTTACTAAATAAACCGCTACTCGACACTTATTATGGCAAAAGAAAAGAAGAACAGAGGATTCGAACCCATGTTATCAAGAAGTGGTGAAGTCCACAGCATGACCATTAGGCCACGTAAATTGCCGATGGTCAGAAGGGTCTCATTGTAATTATAATCCTCAAACTCATCCAAACCCTAATCCAAGTAATGAATATTCATGAGTAGCCCTTGACCTACATCGCTGCTTATGAATAATTCATGAATCTCCAGTTGCCATCCTACGGTTTAAAATTTCGCAGCCGCCACTGTAAACGCACAAAATTGGGGGGCCGAGTACCGCAATTTAGGCCTAGCCGAGCCGCGGCTCGGCCCGGCCCTGCACTGTGGACTCGAGACCGGTAAAAGTGGATCCCACATATTTTACTAAATACGTGCTAATTAACCTTTTATTTCCATTAACCCCGGTTTTCCCTTCTCTTCAAGACCACTCTGCCACTTTAAGACAGTTGGCTATCCAACATAACACGGATCAGAAACATATATCGCAATTAGTACTCTCTCTTATATGATCGCCTTATCTATCTAGTCGTGTAGATTTGTCTAGGACCTGGACACGTTCTTTAGTACAACGTTTTTTTATTGATTCATATTCAAGAAAGTTTAAGAAAAAAATTCAGCTTTGTTGCCACCTTGGCAACATTGGGCAACTTTTTTTTATAAGCATTATAAAGTTAATTAGCTAATTTGCATATTTGTGAAATAAGGTCAGGGGTCATTTTCTATCTAGGAATAGTACAATATTGATAAAAACAAGTATTCTAGGGTATTTTGGGGCAAGGATTCCATTTCTGTGGCTCGTTTGTAAGTGCCATATGGGCAACACCCTGAAATCCAAGATGGCTGCCCCTAATTTGCATATTTATGAATATTATTGATTTTCAGTGGCTACAGCCTCTAATTAGCCATAATTACAGATTATTTTCCTCAATCATGTTCTACATGTGTGATAAAGATAATTTAGCTTGGTTGCCCCCTCGGCAACCTCTAGCAATGCATACAATTTGCATAATTAGGTATTTTACCTAATTTGCATATTCCCCAAAATCAAGTATATAGGGAACCCGGAAAGTAAAAATGACAAGTAATACCACTTTTCCAAGGTTTTAGGGGGCAACAAATCCATTCATGATACTTAATTTGACGTATCACCTTGGCAACCCACATAAATCCAAGATGGCCGCCTTTGTCATTTTAAAGGAAAAAATGCTATTTGCCACTTTAATGGCATTTCATTTACAAAAGTATGATTTTTTTATTGTAAGCAAACAACTACATTGTGATTCAAGTATTCTAGTTCCTATTTCCAATAATTAAAAGTCCAAACATTATGATATTGATCTAATATAACCGAAAGAATATAGCCGTGTATCATAACATGTGTAATTTGGGGAGCAGCCATCTTGGATTTCAGATAGTTGCCATGGTGATACAGGGAAATAAGTATCAAAAATGGATCTGTTGCCCCCCAAAACCTTGGAAAAGTGGTATCACTTGTCATTTTTACTTTCCGGGTTCCCAATATACTCGATTTGGGAGAATATGCAAATTAGGTAAAATACCTAATTATGCAAATAATATGCATTGCCAGAGGTTGCCATGATGACAACTAATCTTTCATATCTTAAATACATACTTAGAACATAACTGACAAATAATAATCTGGAATTATTGCTTATTAAGGGCTGTAGCCACTGAAAATCAATAATATTCATAAATATGCAAATTAGGGGCAGCCATCTTGGATTTCAGGGTGTTGCCCATATGGCACTTACAAACGACCACCAGAAATGGAATCCTTGCCCCAAAATACCCTATAATAGTTGTTTTTATCAATATTGTACTATTGCTAGATAGACAATGACCCCTGACCTTATTTCATAAATATGCAAATTAGCTAATTAACTTTATAATGCTTATAAAAAAAGTTGCCCAATGTTGCCAAGGTGGCAACAAAGCTGAAATTTCTTCTGAACCCTTCTAGAATATGAATCAATTAAAAAACGTTGTACTAAAGAACGTCTCCAGGTCTAATACACGAAGTATAGGACCGTCTACAGGACTAATCACCAGCTATGGGAAAATACATCTGTTTAATACAGGCTGGTGATAGATACCACGATCAATATTGGGGGGCCGAGTACCGCAATTTAGGCCGAGCCGAGCCGCGGCTCGGCCCGGCCCTGCACTGTGGACTCGAGACCGGTAAAAGTGGATCCATGACCGTAACCGGTTAAAAGTGTAAACACATTTTATGTAATTTTATTAAATATATTTTATATTGCAGAGTAACGAGTGTAAATGCAAACGCTAAATCATTGCACTGACGTTGTACACAGTTATAACTTTCCAGTGGATAATTACAAAGCCGAACACTTCGATCGTAAATACCTTTTTAACAAAAGGGAAATTCGAAAAAAAAAACCTCTTGCATGCTTCTAGTTGTTATACGACAAGGTATGAGAGCACCAGTCCTAAAGAGTTCTTAGTAAGTTGTGTGTGTGTGGACAATGATATAGATCCGTTTACCAATACAACATTATAAAAAGACAAGTGTAACATTTTCACTTTTTCAAAGAAAATATTTATTGGGGGATCAAAATTCAGATAACAAGTCAGTAGCTAAAATGCATTGTAAAATATATAATACGTGCCTTCGCAGTTGTTGCGATCGCAAAGATCACGTGACAAAATTCTAGTACGGAAGTAGATTCACGATCAGCTGTTCTATAGACTACAACGGGATTTTGTTCTTCAAATTAACATTATTAATCTCGCACAGGATCCGATATTTGGCAGAGATTTTCTTTTATCCAAGTATTATTTGTAAGGTAATAAACCAACGTTTATGATCCTGTATTTTTATAACGATCCTTCAACAAATGAACCTTATAAAACGACGTTAAGTCGGCTAATAATAGTGGTCCCTGCCCAGTCCCATCTGTTCAAATGTGTGTGAGTGTATGTGTGTGTCCGTTTTTTGCGTCGGTGACTTGCCATTTCCAGCTGCCAAACACTCCCAAATGTGCATTAACATTAAACTTATGCCTCAGGGTTTCATACACCTAAGACATTCATTTGGTTAATTAATTTCTACCTAAAACACGTGTTTAGCAGTTGGAAAAGTAAAGTCACCGACGCAAAATACGGGCACACACATGCACTCACACACATTTGAACAGATGGGACTGGGCGGGGCCCACTCTTATTAGCAGACTTAACTTCGTTTTTATAAGGTTTATTTGTTGAAGGATCGTTATAAAAATACAGGATCATAAACGTTGGTTTCTTACCTTACAGATAATACGGCATTATCGTGTTAACTGTCACCAGTGACACTTACCCACCATAGGACAATAATTCCGGTAATACGCGTCGTCTGCATGCTAGCTCGCTCGGTCTAGCTGCAGACGTCGCTTTGCGCGAGTCGTCTGCTCTCAGTTGTTCGCATTGTGAACTGAGATGGCGCTAAAATCATTTTATGCCCCAGTCGCATAGACCTCTCTCATTACGAGCTTGTTATTTTAATATCTCTTATATGATCGCCCTATCTATCACCACCAATGGGAAAATACCTCCGTTTAATACAGGCTGGTGATTGATAGCACGACCATATTATAGACAGTTGAATATCCAACTCGCTTATGCCTAATCGTGGCATCAATCACCAGCATGTATTAAACAGACGTATTTCCCCATTGGTGGTGATTGATAAGGCGATCATATAAGAGACATTACTAATGAACATTTATTTAAGAAACTTTTTCGTGACTTTCACCACAACCAGTTATATGACAGGTAGCTATCCTAACACGGATCAGAAACATATATATATTGCAAATTCGCAATTCAAATATCTCTCTTATATGATCGCCCTATCTATCACCACCAATGGGAAAATACCTCCGTTTAATACAGGCTGGTGATTGATAGCACGACCATATTATAGACAGTTGAATAGCCAACTCGCTTATACCTAATCGTGGCATCAATCACCAGCATGTATTAAACAGACGTATTTCCCCATTGGTGGTGATCGATAAGGCGATCATATAAGAGACATTACTGATTGTGAATTTGCGATATACGTTTCTGATCCGTGTTATGATGGATACCTACCTGTCCTATAACTGGAACTACAAAATAAATGCTAATTAAAATTTGTATTCATACAACATGTGATGGGGTGTAGGGGGCAAGCAGAACCCCCAATAATTTGACAACCACAGTTGTAGCAAATTTGATATTTTTTTTAAAGGTTAAACGATATGAGTGTGCCCCTGAATAACGCTTGCCTCCCCCCCCCCCCCCCCCCCCCCCCACCCACACTTTTTGAC
>JBAMJV010014161.1:0-33792 GCA_037951105.1 Echinarachnius parma
TAGTCATGAGAGCAACAGAGTGTTGTTCATCTTTGCCATCACACTTTCTAATTTCAAGTTTCAACAGCTGAATTATCTTTGCCGGTTTTATACCCGATTTCAAACGCGATTTCATGCTGTATGAAATTGCAATCGGTATCAGAAATACAGTCAAACTTGCATGAGTTGAATCTGCTGGTACTGATGAAAACATGAAAACGCTTTTACTTACAAATTCAACCTATATAACCCCCCAAAAAAAACAATAGATAAAAATAGAGGCCTTTTGAATATCTTCAACTGAGGCAAAGTTTCAACTTAGTGTGAGGTTGACTGTAGTTCTTATTGACAAGTACATGTACATTAGAGGTTTATTTCAGGTAGACCTTGTTTAGGGTTAAATGTTTAAGGTGGTTTAATTTCAATTCAATTTCAATTTTATTCTTGCTTCCAACAAAACATTACAAATGAATTATTACAATTGATACAAAATAGAGATATACATATTGGAAACAAGAGGTTAAACATTTCCATTATTTGTAGAGGTTTAATTGAGAGCAATTGACGTAGACCTTGTTTAGGTGTATGTTTAAGGGGTTATACTTGTTTAGGGGGCAAAATTGTCAAAAAAGATCGCGAAAATACTTAAATAGGGTATAAAATTGACCAATGGATAAAACTTGTTTAGGGTGAGTTTGAAAAACCTGTGGTCGCGCGTGTGTACAGCAATATAGTTGAGTGGCTCCCCCGGGGTGCGAACTTTCGGTGGATTTATAAATTTCACGGGCGGCCATTGGATTTCTTCCAATATTTCTGCATAACGATGCTTAGGTTCAGATTTTAAGACACACGCCCTTTTTAAATACTTATTCAACAATATTGATAAATTAGTTTGGCCAATATAGATGTTTTCGGTATCTTTCCGAAAACTGGTATCGGGCTTTAACTTAGTTATGCAGTACGTTTTACATACTGTTGAATGTTATTGTTGTTTACTCTAAATATTGGTTATAATAGAAATATTCTCTTTTGTTTTAACATTTGATTATTAAATATATAACTGTGTTGTATTAATATGTATTATTTGCAAAATGCAGAAATAAAACAACCTTACAAACAAATGTAGGCCTATGCAGTCAAACATGTGTGTAGTGACCACTAAGTGTTACAAGAAAATTGGCCGATGCAGAAAGGTGACCTATACAGACAGGCTCCAGAAATCGTTTTCTTCGCAGTGTATCACGTTCACGTTTGGTGGCATGTAGGCAGTGGCGTACCCAGGATTATTTAAAGGGGAGGGGGGGGGGGGGGGGGGGGGAGGGTTTTCGTCAGAAAAATTTTCTGTCAGCCGGGGGGGGGGGGGGTAGTCGTAGAAAATTTTCGCAGCCGATACCGCGAATTATCGACATTTTCGAGACCGAGACCAGGTCCGGTCCACAATTTTCGAGACCGAGACCCAGTGGTTGAGAATCCTGTAAGCAAGGGGGGGGGGGGGGGGGGTGGGGGGTTGTCGTAGAAAATTTTCGCAGCCGATACCGCGAATTATCGACATTTTCGAGACCGAGACCAGGTCCGGTCCACAATTTTCAAGACCGAGACCAAGACCCAGTGGTTGAGAATCCTGTAAGCGGGGGTGGGGGGGGGGGGGGGGGGGGGGTTCAAACCCCCCAAAACAGTCATTTTTTGGTCAAAGGGGGGGGGGGGTTTAACCCCCCCCCCCCCCCCTCTCTGGGTACGCCTATTTATGTAGGCAGGTTGGCAGCTGATATGTAACCAGGTTTAATGGGGCGACGAATCCATTTATGATACTTAATTCAACATAACACCATGGCAACCCACATAAATCCAAGTTGGCCGCCTTTGGCTTTTGTTAGGAGAGAATGTTATTAGTCTGTTTGATCGCATTAATTTCATACATATATTATTTTATTTACTGTTAAACCAAACTGAATTGTGCATGAGTCCAGTATTCTAGTTGCTTATTCCAAAAATTGAAAGTCAACAAAAGATTATCCCTATCTTGTATACCAGGGCCATTCTTTGAAAAGTGAAACTTTTTCGGAAAAATTGAAATTTTATTTTTCTGTAGTTTTGTTCCATATTTGGAATGATCCATGTGTAAAGTTTCATGAAATACATGATTTGAAGTTTAAAATGAAACTTTTTTACTCATTTGCATAAATTTACATATTTCAATATTTTTCTAATAATCATAATTCAGAAAATAATCAAGATATCAAAAGGATAATTAGCAAGCTCATTCTTCTCACTTTCCTGTACAGGTTGATACCAACTTTGTAAAAATTCAACCTTTCATTCTTTTCTAAACCCGATATTATAAAATTCCCATTTTTCCATTCATATTGTACATGTCACACACGTGACCACCCCAAAATGTCACACACGTGACCAGACGTTGCCACATAATTAAGTACTATAAAAAAACAACGGTTTGATATAATTCTCATTCATTGCTATTGTTGTACTTACAAATGTATAGTACTTCTCTGGTAATAAGATGAACATTATAGCTATTCATATTTTAAAGAATTTTCCAAATGAAATTTAGTTATGAAAAAAGCGCTCCGTGCGAAGTCACACACGTGACCCATGCCATTTGACCTCTGACATTGAGTTACGTAATCCTTATAAAATCTTTTGTGTTAAGTTTGAAAGACTACACCATATTCAAGTCACATATTAAGTAAAAATCATTATAGTCTCATACTTACTGAAATATAAGCATCCCATTTCAAAATTTGTCATGTTTTGGGTCACACACGTGACCAAGAATGGCCCACCAACGGAAGAAACACACGTATCCTAGCTCGAGTTAATTTTGAAGCGGCCATCTTGGATTTATCTCGGTTGCCGTGGTGATATGTTAAATTAAGTATCAAAAATAGATTTGATGCTCAAACAAACCTTGAGAAAGATGTATTAATCGTCATTTTCACCCTTCGGGTTCACATCAATGGGGGTATCTTTTTCTCCAAACTTCTTTCTCGGACTTGTCTGGAGTTTGCCGGGGATTTTGTGCGACTTCGAATGATTCCAGGGGATTCCAGATCTCGGGAACGTCCCTTGATCGCGCGATCATATCCCCCCGCCCCCCTCCACCATTCCCATGTCCCCGCTTAAGCTCCGCATGTATCCAGGGCCCAGTGATCAGCTGTATGCATAACTGTACGTAGGTCGACGTACGTAGATGTATACCGTGTCTCAACCATTACACAGCATTATTTTGCATGAAATGAAATGTAAATCGGAATTTCTTTTTCAATAATAAAAGTGAATACAAATGGTCTAGTTTGATGTCTTAAACAGATGCCACGCATTTATGATCGCAGTGTTTTTATGTTTGGCGATTCGGACTGCGTGCGCGCGCGGACGATTTTTAGATGCGCTTTTCTAGGCCAATGAGCGGCTCCCCTCGGCCAATAGGCAGCTTTTTCATTTTTCTTACACCGGAATAGTTTTTGTTTCGTAATTTTTTTCTTTGCCGGTATTTTCAACTCATCTAGATTACATTTGAAAAGTTTCAACCCCATTCTTTGGCTAGATTTTGATCACGAAATCCCTAAAGATACCCTCGCAATATGAGGCTCCGATCCCCAAAATCCGACTTTCCCATTGACTTTGCATTGCCTGCCGGTTATTGGCCGAGGACCTCCTGATCTGCTTCATCCGAAATTCAACAAGTTTTAGAATGTCATGTGATATAATTTTACTTTTGGCTGAAAAATACAGTATTTTTCGTCTTTGTCAAGCTGTAAAAGATTTAAATTGAACTAGTCATGACAGCAACAGAGTGTTGTTCATCTTTGCCATCACACTTTCTAATTTCAAGTTTCAACAGCTGAATTATCTTTGCCGGTTTTATACCCGATTTCAAACGCGATTTCATGCTCTATGAAATTGCAATCGGTATCAGAAATACAGTCAAACTTGCATAAGTTGAATCTGCTGGTACTGATGAAAACATGAAAAAGCTTTTACTTACAAATTCAACCTATATAACCCCCCCCCAAAAAAAAAAAAACAATAGATAAAAATAGAGGCCTTTTGAATATCTTCAACTGAGGCAAAGTTTCAACTTAGTGTGAGGTTGACTGTAGTTCTTATTGACAAGTACATGTACATTGGAGGTTTATTTCAGGTAGACCTTGTTTAGGGTTAAATGTTTAAGGTGGTTTCAATTTCAATTCAATTTCAATTTTATTCTTGCTTCCAACAAAAACATTACAAATGAATTATTACAATTGATACAAAATAGAGATATACATATTGGAAACAAGAGGTTAAACATTTCCATTATTTGTAGAGGTTTAATTGAGAGCAATTGACGTAGACCTTGTTTAGGTGTATGTTTAAGGGGTTATACTTGTTTAGGGGGCAAAATTGTCAAAAAAGAACGCGAAAATACTTAAATAGGGTATAAAATTGACCAATGGATAAAACTTGTTTAGGGTGAGTTTGAAAAACCTGTGGTCGCGCGTGTGTACAGCAATATAGTTGAGTGGCTCCCCCGGGGTGCGAACTTTAGGTGGATTTATAAATTTCACGGGCGGCCATTGGATTTCTTCCAATATTTCTGCATAACGATGCTTAGGTTCAGATTTTACCACACGAGCCCTTTTTAAATACTTATTCAACAATATTGATGAATTAGTTTGGCCAATATAGATGTTTTCGGTATCTTTCCGAAAACTTAGTTATGCAGTACGTTTTTACATACTGTTGAATGTTATTGTTGTTTACTCTAAATATTGGTTATAATAGAAATATTCTCTTTTGTTTTAACATTTGATTATTAAATATATAACTGTGTTGTATTAATATGTATTATTTGCAAAATGCAGAAATAAAAACAACCTTACAAACAAATGTAGGCCTATGCAGTCAAACATGTGTGTAGTGACCACTAAGTGTTACAAGAAAATTGGCCGATGCAGAAAGGTGACCTATACAGACAGGCTCCAGAAATCGTTTTCTTCGCAGTGTATCACGTTCACGTTTGGTGGCATGTAGGCAGTGGCGTACCCAGGATTATTTAAAGGGGAGGGGGGGGGGAGGGTTTTCGTCAGAAAATTTTTCTGTCAGCCGGGGGGGGGGGGGGGGTAGTCGTAGACAATTTTCGCAGCCGATACCGCGAATTATCGACATTTTCGAGACCGAGACCAGGTCCGGTCCACAATTTTCGAGACCGAGACCCAGTGGTTGAGAATCCTGTAAGCAAGGGGGGGGTGGGGGCTGTCGTAGACAATTTTCGCAGCCGATACCGCGAATTATCGACATTTTCGAGACCGAGACCAGGTCCGGTCCACAATTTTCAAGACCGAGACCAAGACCCAGTGGTTGAGAATCCTGTAAGCGGGGGGTGGGGGGGGGGGGGGGGGGGGTTCAAACCCCCCAAAACAGTCATTTTTTGGTCAAAGGGGGGGGGGGGTTTAACCCCCCCCCCCCCCCCCCCCCTCCCTGGGTACGCCTATTTATGTAGGCAGGTTGGCAGCTGATATGTAACCAGGTTTAATGGGGCGACGAATCCATTTATGATACTTAATTCAACATAACACCATGGCAACCCACATAAATCCAAGTTGGCCGCCTTCGGCTTTTGTTAGGAGAGAATGTTATTAGTCTGTCTGATCGCATTAATTTCATACATTTATTATTTTATTTACTGTTAAACCAAACTGAATTGTGCATGAGTCCAGTATTCTAGTTGCTTATTCCAAAAAGTGAAAGTCAACAAAAGATTATCCCGATCTTGTATACCAACGGAAGAAACACACGTATCCTAGCTCGAGTTAATTTTGAAGCGGCCATCTTGGATTTATCTCGGTTGCCGTGGTGATATGTTAAATTAAGTATCAAAAATAGATTTGATGCTCAAAAAAACCTTGAGAAAGATGTATTAATCGTCATTTTCACCCTTCGGGTTCACATCAATGGGAGTATACAAATTCGGTGAAAAAAATGATTATGCTATTTATATGCATTGCTGATTGTTGCCAAGGTGGCAAAGCTGAAATATTTGTAATACATTATGTAGAACATGATTGAAAATTAATAAATACCGTGTACTTTGTGCTTATTAATGGCTTTAGCCACCCAAAACGAATAATATTCATAAATATGCAAATTAGGGACAGCCATCTTAGATGTTAGGGTGTTGCCCATAGGGCACATGCAAATGAGCGCCAGGAATGAATTCTTAACCCCAAAACACCCTAAAATACAATTTCTTTTTGTTATTATGTTTGCACTATTCCTAGATAACAAATGACCTCTTACCCTTTTATTTAGCTAATTATCTTTATATAGAAAAATGCTCATTGTTGCCAAAGTGGCAAAAACGCAGATTTTTTTTTCTTGAAACCATTTAGAACATGAATAGTAAAAAAAAAACACATTGGACATTGAACATTTCTTGGAGATGACAATTACCTTCACTAGTTCACGAGGTCCACCATGTTCGAAATTATGATTTCTAAATATGCCATCAACCCAAAATGCCCAAACAACCAATGTTTTCGTGTTATATGAAATTGACAGGTACGGGAGAATTGTGCATTACAAATTTTTAACAAATTCAACAAAAACATTTCATGAGAACACCCAGAGTTTCAGGGATGCAGCCATGCCCAACATCATACAGATGGCGGTGCATCTCACTCTGCTGACACTTATGAACAGAACCAACAGAAAATGCCCCGACACAGTAGCACCAAGGACCTTTAAATAACCATCACATCCACGCACTTCACTGCCTCTCCAGGACACCACCGAATGACGCTTTTAAAGGAGACATTTTCATCAAGTATCATGCAAGAACAAGGTTAATTGTGTCACAATCTATGCAGACACAATACTGTATATTACTTTGACATGCAAGTGGGATTAAAACAACTTCATGGAACGCATAATATACTTTGAAGGTATATTATGGGTACCATGCAATCACCTATATAATTCATCTAAATGACGAATTCAAGTCTACTTATGCCATTGGGTTTTTTTGTGCTCATTATAGGCGCTGGATTTGGGTGTGTTGGTCCCACGATCGAGCGTGGCTCATACAGTGTGCAAGGGCGCAGTAGCGTTGTGGAAAGTCTTCGGACAACTGGAGCACAACAAGGCAGCAGGGTTGACGTCACAGTGGAAAACTGCCCCAGGGGATTTCATGCCCAGGAGCCAATCAGAAGCCAGTGTCAGAACGGAACGTGGACACCGCCCTGGCCGAAATGTGGTACGTAATATTAATGATTGGCTGTATGACTACTTTTCCATGAGTTGGAATACATGTTATATCAGTGTGTATTAGGTGACATGGTACATGTACAGTATTTACCAGTAATTAGGCCTACTTCATCGGGCGGGTGTTATTACTTAAAGTGATAGTTGAGTTTTGGTATAGAGGGCGTTACACAAAAAAAATGTTTGTGAGGTTATGAAAAACTGAGTGTCAAATTTGAAAGAACGTACAATTTTAATGACAGAATAAACTTTATTTGATCGAAATCTGTTCAGAAATGGCTAAAATATCCATATACAAAACCATTTGTAATATTTGTGGGGTTCCACAATTATTCAATACATTTGGACCAGCCATTACAATTTGTTTCAAATGCTTCCTCTTTTCAAAATTTACAAAAGAGGTTTTTAAATAGTTGTTAATTATTTCTCTATCTAATCACTATTTCAACAAAACATCACATGCACAATATTTTATTTAAAATGGTTGAAACCAATGAGTTTTTAGAGAGCACCCTTTGGAGTTTTAACGGCTCGTTTGTAATGATAACAGGCTGTTTGCTTAGCCATTTGTAATTTTGTATTCCTTTCGAGCATGGTTATAACTATTAGTGTAATGTAATGGTGCATATTTTGGTTACTAAAATTCAGTTTGACTAAAACTGTACTCTCGATACCAAAACTCAACTATCCCTTAATAATGATCTCATACGAGTGCGTAAATGCTAGTATTTTGTATTTCGAACATTGTATTGCTCATATCAATTACAATTCATTTGTTTGCCTCCTCGTAACATAATTATAAACGTTGTTATTTATTCTTTCACACAGTCGGGGATAAAATTGTATAGCTACTTTTCGTTGTGTATGTGGGAGGGGAGGGGGGGGGGGGGCGTATTCGAACACTCCTATTATGTTTTAACATTTTTCATAACCATACAAATTAGGATTTTCTGATTAGGCTGAATTCTAGCCTGTTTGCTCCAACACAGTAGCCTACAAACACCTTAGAGTTCGGCTTCGGTATGGGGGTGGATACTACCCAGCTAGCCACCTGACGTCGGGCCGATGTCATCATGTCATGTCATGTCATGTCATGAGATGATGTTGGGCCATTGTCGGAAAATGACGTTATGCCAATATATCACAAAAATGACGTCGTGACGATGTTGGGCTGGCGGACATTTTAACCTCGAGCCAACGGCGATATGCCGACATCCGGCAACCAACTTCCGACATCGGCCCGACGTCAGGTGGCTAGCTGGGTATGTGCATGTGCATAATATTAACTGTAAAAAGGCCGGGCTATTTGAGGTCTTCAGCAGGCCGGGGGGCCATTATGCCCCCCCCCCCCCCCCCTAAGATCTCGGCCGCGGAGCTGCCGATCGCCGTGAAAATTTGCACGCATGATGAGTGAAGTGTATATAATACAATGGTCATTTTAATTTTTTGAAAAATGTATTAATTTGCATATTTATGGTAATTTATGCAAATAAGGTCATAAAATTCATATTCTTACCCATAAATCATATATTCTTCATAATTAAACATTGGTTTTCACTACATATATTCATAAGAGCATTTTGAAAAATAATGCGGCAAAAAAATTTGGAAGAGCCAGGTTCTTCCTTATGTTTTCTATTGCTTTTATAATTTCTTATGTATTTCTTTGTTTTTTTTTTACTTATGTATTTTATTGTTTTTGTTGTTTATTTTATTTCTAACTATAATTCATCTATTTTGAACCCCAAAACAAACATATAAAATGTAAACAAGACCAAATAACCAATGATATACTTCCTTTTACGAAAACTGATATTTCCATATGTTTTGTACACAAATCACGAAATTGAGCGATTTTCGGGCTGACATGCATAGACAAAAGGTTACGTGACTTCGTAACGGTAGGTCCGATTTTCAAATTTTTTGTTTTAAAATATGCGCAAGACCCAGCGCAAAAGTCACCAAGCAGCGGCGCGTCATCTTACAGCGTTTTGGAGCAATACAAAAAATTGCGGAGGAGGGGGGGGGGGGCATCATGGCCCCCCCTCCCCCGGCCTTATTAGGGTTAAAGGACGCCCTCAGTAGCGAAGTGGATCTGACTACCACGTACCGTATGTGAGGTACGTGCTGCAGTTCATCAACGCATGTGCGGTGCGTGACACCATGGAATATGGCGGCACCACTTTGCCTGATGACAAGTATTAGAGTCTCACCTATTTACCAGCCCATTACAGTTACCACACAAATCTATCTTTTTCCCCATTAAGAGCACGACTCCCGCGCGATGTCCCATAAACTGTGTCTGGAAGTCACATGCTACAGCTCATCAATAGCTTCATGGTGCGCGACATCCGGGACTATGGCGGCGCCACTTTGTCCGATGGCGCGCGTCAGATTTTGTATCTATGTACCGGTCCATAACAGTGATCATACACATCATTGTTCGTTTGTTTTCAGAGAAACCACGGAACCCGTGTTCTGTCCCATGGACTCCTCCTTACATGATGCAGTTCATCAACGGTTCTGCAGTGCGCGACATCCGTGACTATGACGGCGCCACTTTGCCCGATGGCACGTGGCTGGTGGCACGGTGTGAAGATCCGGGGAGATACCGACTGGTAGGGAAGTCTAGGAGGCTGTGCACAGAGGGGGAGTGGTCACCGCCAGAACCTTCTTGTGGTAATTATTGGAAGAATGTTCATGCATTGTGTTTGTTGCATTTTCACCGTAAAGTATTGGTTTATGGAGTAACTTAATATGATACTGACCCGAATTCATATCAGTAGCAGAACTTGAGTCCAGGCTAGAAATACATACATTATACAACTAACCGGTTAAACCGTTCCACAACATTGGAATTCCACTAGCCCATTTATGGTTCGTATGTGCCCCCTGATATATTCTGACTGTTCCTGTTGGGTATCCAATCAATCCCTATCTGACTATATATCTATGCGTAGGCATCAGATATATGGTCGCCTGACATTCCAGTTAATCCAACCGGCCACCAGTAATACTTCAGGATTATCCAGGACCCAGTGTTGTTAGTGATCGCCCGGTAGAGACATTTTGTTCGTATACCTTTGCATACGGGATGATACAAATTTGGCCTGGAAACCGCCTACTAATTGATATATTTGGTAAATTATAAAGCTATCTGCTGCGGATTGATATCTCGCCGATGGTTGTATGTTGATATACAGCCTCGTGCGATGCGTGTTAATCCTATGGCAAATGCGCACATGGTAATTCGCACGAGCGAATCGCTCGAACGAGCGTATCTATGTGGCCAGCGCAGACGGGCCAAACTGACGGTGAATTTAGGCTCAATGTCAGCGGCTTTCATAAACGTTTTAACTTATATTTCTGCACTTAACGATACTAAGGTTCGGATATTTCCACACACGCCCCTTTTTATGCTATTTCAACAATACTGATCAATTAGTTTGGTCAATAAATCTGTTTTCCACTACTGGCATTTCCCTTTAATTTGATCAAAATCGGTTCAGACACGGCTTAAATATCCATAAACATAACCATTTGTAATAATTGTGGGACGCCCAATTCTCACTGAAACGTCGGGACGTGATTTTAGAGGAAAGGGGAATTACGGACGTAACGATAGCACCCGTTGAGTTGTTTATAGCGTGGTGTACGTGCATGTAGCTAGGTGGTGTGTGTTCACAAATCACGTCCTGAATCGGGACTATGGTTGGCCCGGTTTGGAGAACATGTGGAATTAATATTATTTTTTTTTTAAACAGAGATAAAATATTGGTTATTTGTTCTTGTTTACATTTTAGGTATTTGTTTTGGGGGCCAACATAGTAATATCATAGTTAGAATTGAAATAAAACAACAAATACAATATCTTAAGATATTTGTATATGTTTAAAAAACAAATAAATACATAATAAATTATCGAAACAATATAAAACATAAGAAATTTGGCTCTTCCAAATCTTTGTGTTGTATTATTATTCCAAATGGTATTAAAGTGATCCCTGTAAAGTGTCAGATATTGCACAAAATGACATTTGAGACTTCAATCTTATATCAATACCATTGTAAAATACAATTGAAAGATTTGTGAAAGTTTGAAAGAAAACGAACACTGTTTATCTAGTGAAAAAACGAATATTGAGTTCATATTTTGTCACCGAATACTGATGGCCTGCCGTAGATTTGTCGCAGTAATAATCATCCGCTTGATCTTGACGATATCCGCACCCGTCTATACAGACGGTACGGAATTCATGGAACTTGCGCGCGCTCGGCTAAACAGTCGGGTCGGGAAGGTTTCCCACGCGCGCTGGCCGGACGTGTTCAGCTACGGCAATTGTACTTTTTATCAAAAGCGTTAGCAACGCTTTTGAAATAATGATTTTCAATGATAAATATCTTCATACTAAAGGGACATTTGAAAAAATCTAACCCTATTTTATTCTTCTCTTACCATAAGCTAAACAACACGGCAGAAGAGAACCGAGGAAGCTCCAAGTATTTTTCGTGGAGTTAGACACTTTACCTGTATCACTTAAAGAATATATGTAGTGAAAACCAATGTGTTTATTAATGAAAAATATATTTTCGATGGGTAGAAATATGAATTGTATGACCTTATTTGCATAAATAAATATGCAATTTATTTAATAATGACAAATACCTATTCTATTCCTGGATACACTTCACGTGACACGCGTGCAAATTGTTGCAGCGATCGGCCGTTTCACAGGCCGAGATCTTAGGGGTGGGACCATACTGCTTCCACGCCTCCCCCCCCCCCCCCCCCCCCTTCCCGGCCGTAGAAAGACCTAAACTAGCCAGGCCTTTTTAGGGTTAAGGGTGCAATTTTGCACCCTAAAGTTGGGTCTACACTCTACAATGCCTGTTGAGTTCAGTTCAATTCAAATTGAATTATACAGAAGTTCGTCTACTATTTGATATTGCTAGCTTTATTAATGCATCATAATTATTTATCCTTTGTAGTCAGTGTACCCACTACCATTACTTACCATGGCGTACCACACGTAGTAGCGAGCAATGGCACAATAATCATCTACCCACGGCCCCCAAAAGCATCGATTCGCAATCAGTACATCATTTGTGACCTTGGGGGTGACTTACGAGGATCAGCGAAACTTACAGTGCCACATAATGTCAGCCATCTTGACGTAAGTGCATAATGTACACTATTGTACTATACATGTTTTTTTAATGAACATGTTTATTTGTTATCGCATAATAACTATTATACAAATAGTGCATGGTTTGGAGTTTAGTATACCAAAATATCCACCGATACATTGTTAATTTCTCGTGGAGTATTTATACTGTATAGTGGCCGTAGGCCAAGTGCAATTTACACGAGTAAAATTCAAAATCAAGAGGTGTGTATTGTGTAATATTCTACGACAAGAAGGTTTTATATAAGAGGATGATTTTGAGGAGCTGATTTTATTAATTGATGAGCCATTGTGAGATTTCGATTTGTGAGAATTCCCTCCATTCATCTTAGGCATTGTGATCTTGTTCAAGCACCAGCACGTGTTATGAATATCATGCCATCATGTGAGTGGCTCCCATCTTCCGACCCTCTATATGGGATGTTTGATCACACTTCCCATTAAATATAACACTTGACTATTGCACGTTGCTATAATAACGTGCAATATAACCAAATAGACAATGGTAACCAACCAATCGGATTTGACGTCATCTTCTTATACGGGGTGGCCCCCAAAAAACGGAACGGGGCACTTCCCGAAATATAGTACCAAAATGCTTATGTCCATCGAAAAACGATACCAATAACAGTAATTTTGGTCGTGTAGTTTTTGTTTTAGGACGCTGTGAGTGAGACGTACCATGTCAGGTGCCAATGTTTGTCATATGTTACCTAGTCAATGCCAGTTAAATTGCACTTCCTGCCCGTAATACCCCTGAACGAACATGCCCATTCTCTCGGCACACGACTGAGTGCACACTAACAATGGCGCGTGCTGTTGAACGCTATGAAAAGTGGTACATGCGATTAATCAAGCACCGGCTGGGTACAAATTGACAAAAAAAAGAGAAAAAAGCGCCCTAAAACAAAAACTACACGACCAAATTGTCTGTTCTTGGTATCGTTGTTCATTTGAAAAGACACCCTACCCGATGGACATAATACATTTGTTACTATAATTTGGGAAGTGGCCCGTTCCGTTTTGGGGGGCCACCCTGTATTTCTTTTCATTTATTTGGTATTGCATTACATGCATAATGCACAATGTTACCCATAAAAGCTGGTATGGCATTCACATCGGTACATCACAAGTTATATCAATATTATGTAAATCGATATGATATTTAATTCTTAACCGTGAATCCCTATTGCCATAGTAGTCTGTATCATCCACATTCCACGCATTTATTAACCCTATCAAGCCCAAGCTATTTTGGCGTTCCCAGGCCCAAGGGGGGCTCATGTGGTCGATCAAATAATCGATCAACAATTTTTGAAGCTGTTTCAGTTTCAGTTTCAGTTTAGTTTATTTCATTTCCAACAAAAATCAATATACATAGCATTGTACAAAACAAAACAAAGGATACATTATGAAAATTAAAGAGATGTACAATGAAAATAAGAATCATATACAATAAATGGCGTGTTTGGAAATGGAGGGATCCACTGAAAAGCAATGCTTGTAGATTGTGGACCCCTCGAGTAATATTAAAGCAATTAAATAATAATTCATAACCGATTCGAATAATACTTTACAAACGTACTTAAAACATTTTTTTTTTAAATGTTACATTTTAATTTGAAGTTGCTTCCAGTAAAAGTTACTAAAAACATATAAGGTGAGCCGACAGAGACTTCCAACGAGCAGAACAAAATAGTACGACACAACACAAAACAACGTGCACAGCACAATGAAAAGATGAATAGTAACATACGTCATGGTAAAATGAAGAGAAATGATGGTTGGATGTGGACAGAGACATAAATGTTGACGCATACGGGTATAAGCGATAAAGGAGCTCTCAATATAAAAATTAAAAAGTTGGAAGGCAAATACAATAAGCTAATACACTATCATAAAGATGATGACCTTGTATTGACATGTAATTTATAACATAAACAGTACATAGAGAGACAACCATACTTCTAAATTTAATGAGTTTCATAAGATTGCAATAATGATATTTTAATCTTTTTCTTAAATAAATTAAATGAAGTTGCATTTTTAATGTTATCATTAAGAGTATTCCAAAATTTGGGACCATTATAAATAAATGTCTTTTGAGCTAATAACGTTCTCAATAATGGCAAATGAAATTCCCCCGAATGTCTAGTTGGGTACTTATGAACTAATTGTTTTTTTTTTTTAAATGTCATCAAACATTGCGGGTAAGGTATTATTATTATAATTATACATAAATTGACCGAGTTGAAATAAATATAGGTCCTTAACTTTTAATATATTATTATCAAAAAATAATAAATTTGTGTGAGAGCATGGGGCTATATTAAAAATAATACGAAGTACTTTCTTTTGCAATAGCAACAATTTATCTAATAATGTCACGTGAGTGTTACCCCAAGTCAAAATACCATAATTTAAGTATGGTAATATCAAAGATGAATACAACATAAGTAAGGATGATGAGGGGAGGTGGAATTTTAATCTATTAATAATACCAATATTACGAGAAATAACTTTACAAATATTATTTATATGAAATTTCCATGAAAGTTGATTATCTACGGTAACCCCTACAAATTTAATATTATAAACATTTTCCAAAATAAAATCTTCAAAAGCAATATCTATGGGTAACGAATGTATAGATTTGCTAAAAAGCATATATTTATTTTTCTGCAAATTTAATGATAATTTATTTGCTCTAATCCACTTTAATACCTTGACTAATTCAGCATTAATTGTTTCTGCAAGAGTGTGTGGATTATTGTGAGAACAAAATAAGTTAGTGTCATCGGCGAAAAGAACAAACGATAGAACATCAGATGACCTACTAAAATCATTAATATATCAAATAAATAAGAGTGGGCCTAAGATGCTTCCTTGTGGGACGCCACAAGATATATTACGTAACTCTGAACTATGATTGTTTACAAATACATATTGCTGTCTATTAGAGAGGTAATTCCTGAACCACTCCAAGGCCTTACCACGCACACCGTAATGAGAAAGTTTGTAAAGTAAAATATCATGATTAACTGTGTCGAAGGTCTTGGAGAAATCCAGGAAAATACCCACCATGTGGGAAGATTTATCAATAGCATAGGCTACTTTCTCAATAAAAGACAATAACGCATGGGTAGTACTATATTTTTCTCTAAAGCCAAACTGAAAATTCGAGAGAATATTTTCACTTTTCAGAAATCGAAATTAATCGAACATATATTATTTGTTCAAGTATCTTAGAAATAGATGGCAATAAAGAAATTGGACGATAATTAGTAATATTTAACTTGTCACCCTTCTTAAATAAAGGAATAACTTTAGCTATTTTCATTGTGTTAGGGACTTGACCATTTAACAAAGACAAATTAACAGTATGAACTAAACGATCTACTATGTAAGGAATAATGCCTTTTAGAATACAATTATTTATACCATCACAACCAGAACTTTTCTTATCATTAAAATTTAAAACAATATCCAATATCTCAAATGTATGTGTAGGAGTAAAGAATATTGAATTGGGATTAGAAGGGCCTAAAAATTCAACGAAGTGTTTATCAGTCGGCGGAATATTTCTAGCCAAATTGTCTCCAACAGAAGAAAAATATTTATTGAAAATATTAGGTATAATGTGAGGATCATCAACAATCTCATTATCAACATTAATTGTATTTATGTCACATTTATTTTTTATTAAGTTCAGAGCTTGTTTAATAATTTTCCACGTATTTTGCATATCATGCTTGTATAATTCTAAGCGATCCACAAAATATTTTCTCTTTTCCAAACGAATTATTTTAATCAAAGTATTTTTATACGAGGTATATTTTATTTTAGACTGATCAGTTCCAACTAACTTATATTTATAATAAAGGTTATTCTTTCTATTTATTGATCGCAATAAAGACTTGGAAATCCAAGGTAGTCTAGGATTATTTGTATAATTATTACCCTTATCTCTTTGGATTGGCATAAAAATATCTAATTGACCATTTAAAATTTCACATAACATAATGAACAATTAACTTCATCAATATCATAAACACAAGACCAATCTATATTTTCAAGGCTAGCACCAAGTCGTGCTATATTCTCACAATTAACTTTACGTCTTAATGGACGAGGACCACTTTTGACAGATTGTGATAAAGTATAATACGTCATAATAGGATAATGATCTGTCATATCAGAAAGGACAATGTAAGATTCAGGATGAGGTATAACATTAGAGAAAATATTATCAATTAAAGTAGACGAGTGGCTTACAACACGAGTTGGCTTCGACATGAGAGGTAAAAAAGAAGCACTTAAGAGGATTTCAAGAAAATCCTGAGACACTATTATGATCATGTCCTCGTTTCAATAAATTAATATTAAAGTCGCCCATTATAAAACAATCCTTATTATTAAATAAAGAACAACGCAATAAATCGGATGAGTGCGTTAAAAAAAATAATTTACGCTAGAATTAGGTCGTCTATAAATAACGCCTATTAATATATTTTTACTATTGGGAATAATTATTTCAATAAAAAGAGATTCTATAAAATCATAACTAAACGAAATTTCATCTCGAACAATATAATTATATTTTGTATGAACATATAAGGCCACACCGCCACCAATTCTTTCTTGTCTATTTTTAACCACAAAATCATAATCAGGAAGAGAATATGGTTGATTAGAATCTTAGGTTACCCAAGTTTCTGTAAGACCAATTACAGAAAAGGGATTTTGAGTGGGGTTATCAAAAAATAATTTTAAATCATCAAAGTGTTTATTTAAACTTCTTATATTTACATGTAATAAAGAAAACGTATCATTTTTAAAGTCCTTTACTATATCACAAAATGTATTATTAGTTATACATTTAGTACAATTATAGCTTGATGGATCATCAAAGTTAAAATCAAATTCTAATTCTTCCGAAGAAGCATTAATATGATTTAAAACAGTGTCATCATAATGTGTCTGTGAATCAAATTTTGCTGCATTGACAGTTGTTGCAAGGATCTAAATAAATCAAAAAGGTCATCATCATTGAGTGTAAAGCCATTTGGTCGTTCAAGGTCGCCATATTGAGCTAAGGAGCAAGGCCTGAAAGTATAAAAGCGCAAGATTAATGCAAATAAGGTAGGTGTTGGCGTCATTAAAATGAAGTAGAAGCAATGTAAATGAAACAGTATGATAAAGAAACAGATATGTGCATAGGAAGGGACACACAAAACACGAATATAGCATAGACATGTGTTATATATGTACATTGAGACTACTGCCAAGTAACAATAGGCACTGAACAAAAGACAGCTGTGTTCAAGCACTGTGGAATGCAGTTATCCTATATGGGCCAACAGAGGACATCAGAGCACTCTATTCAATAGGCATGCTACAATATGTGCTTTGCATTGGACCTCACTTCACTACCAGCTACCAAGCAGTGCACACCTCCCACATGTACTACTCCCAAGGTAATTAAAGCACATGGTCTCAATATATAACAGTGGCGACGAGGTAACTGGATTTCACGATGAATTTTGGCAGGATTGAAGAATTCAGCTCTGCTACAGAGGATTTTGCCACCTATATTGAAAGGTTTGAGCAGTTTCTAGCAGCAAATGATGTGCCAGATGGGAAGAAAGTTCCTGTATTTTTAGGTGTCATTGGAGCAAAGACTTACTCACTTCTGAACAATTTAGTCGGGCCGGAGCAGCCATCAAGCAAGGCTTATACGCATTTGGTTTCTACATTGACCAATCATCTCTCTCCACAGCCATTGGTCATAGCAGAGAGATATAGGTTTCATCAACGGAACCAGCTAGCGCATGAATCCATATCTGACTATGCAGCCGAGTTGAGGAGACTTTCAAACACATGTAAGTTTGGTGCATTTCTTTCTGAGGCGCTGAGAGATAAGTTTGTGTGTGGTCTGCACAGCAGAGTTGTTCAGAAGAGGCTCTTGAGTGAAGCGGACCTTACATTTGATAGAGCATTTGACTGTGCAATCGCAATGGAGTTAGCGGACAAGGATACCCGTGTAATGGAAATGAAGGGAGAAGCTGCGTTCAGAGGTGGTGAAGTCAATCAAGTTATTGCTAGCAGTACCGGATACAGTTCTCGGACGCCCAAGCAGCACTCACGCTCACAGAGGAAAGCACACTTCTCGAATTCGAAGCAGAGGAAGGTCTGTTATCGGTGTGGAAAAGGAGACCATGACCCATCAACCTGTAAGTACAAGACGTACAAATGCAATAACTGTGGGAAAGTTGGCCATTTGGCAGCTGTATGCAGAAGCAAGTCAACCAAATTTGTTGCATCTGAATCGCTGAAGACAGATAAGAATGATGTACAAACTCTTGGAATGTTCACTGTTGCGCAGAAATCAAGTGAGGATGCATTGAGAGTGACTGTTGAGATTGATGACAAGCCAGTATACATGGAACTTGATACTGGTGCTTCAATGAGCGTCATCCCGGCAGACATGTATCATGAGAAATTGAAGCACATTCCTTTGGACAAGCCCACATACACATTCAGAACATATTCTAGAGCTACATTGCCTCTTCTAGGTCAAGCACAAGTTCAAGTGCGTTATGGTGATCAAGTCATCACTGATGTCATGGTGGTTGCTGACACCAAGGGCCAACCAGCTATTCTTGGAAGGAACTGGATGAAGAGAATCAAACTGTACTGGAAATCGCTATTCGCGGTAGCTTCGAAGTCTACAGAAGCAGGCTCAGCTAAGGAGAGCAAGCTGGATGGTTTATCAGAAACCAAGAGCAGGCATCAAGCAGTCTTCGAGCCAGGACTTGGTACGATGACCAATCACAGAGCTAAGATTATAGTCCAAGATGATGCTCATCCTCGCTTCAATAAAGCTCGACCAGTACCTTACGCACTGAAATAAAAAGTGGAGGAACAACTGGATAAACTCATGGAACAAGGAATCATTATTCCAGTATCACATAGCGAATGGGCTGCGCCAATTGTAGTAGTACCCAAGTCGGATAACTCAGTGCGAATCTGTGGTGACTACAAGACAACGATCAATCCTGTGCTGGATGTGGACAAGTATCCGTTACCGAACCCGCAGGATTTGTTCTGGACGTTAGCAGGTGGTTGCTATTTCACCAAGCTCGACTTATCACAGGCCTATCAACAGATGATCATGGATGAGGATTCTCGCAAGTATCTCACCGTCAATACACATCGTGGCCTGTATCAGTATACAAGACTTCCGTTCGGTGTGGCTAGTGCTCCAGCTATCTTTCAAGCAGCGATGGAGCAAGTTCTGCAAGGACTCGATGGAGTTGTTTGTTTTATTGATGTCATGCTCATTTCAGGAAAAACAGAATCGGAGCATCTAGCAAGATTGGATGCAGTACTCCAACGCCTTGAGCAGAATGGTCTTCGACTGAAGCTGACCAAGTGTGAGTTCATGGAACCCAGAGTCGAGTACCTTGGATACATAGTGGATTCTGAAGGATTACATCCTACACCGGAAAAGGTTCAAGCCGTGAAAGATGCACCCAAGCCAAAGAATGTGCAAGAGCTTCGTTCCTTCCTTGGCATGTTGCAGTACTACGCAAGATTTCTACCCAACCTGTCATCTGTAATCCATCCACTCAATGCATTGCTGTCAAGCTACACACCATGGAAATGGTCACATGAATGTAACGAGGCATTCAAGGCAGCAAAGGGCCAGTTAGTATCAGCTCAAATTCTTGCTCATTACGATGCTAATCTTCCCCTGTGCCTCGCATGTGATGCTTCACCATATGGAGTTGGAGCTGTTCTCTCGCACATAATGCCTGATGGAGAAGAACGACCAGTAGCGTTCGCATCACGATCATTGACAAAGAGCGAGCAGAACTACGCACAGCTGGAAAAAGAAGCACTTTCGCTGATCTTTGGAGTGAAAAAGTTTCACCCTTACATCTATGGACGGCAGTTCACACTTCTGACTGATCATAAGCCACTAGTAAGGATACTAGGGCCGAAGACTGGTGTTCCGACAATAGCAGCAGCGAGATTGCAGCGCTGGGCACTGATATTGTCAGCTTGCAGCTACGACATCATGTACAAAGGCAGCTATCATCACGTGAATGCAGATTGTCTATCAAGACTTCCGATTCACACTGATCATACTGGAGATGAGGAAAGCATCTACCACTACACTCATGTTGGTGAATTGCCTGTGACATCACAAGAGATTGCAGCGGCTACCGGAAAAGACCCAGTGCTATCGCGAGTATTGGAGTTCACCCAGAGGGGATGGCCGAATACGGTGGATGATAATCGTCTTAAGCCATTTTTCAGCCGCCGTCACGAGCTCTCGGTTGAGCAGGATGTCTTGATATGGGCACTACGGGTCATCATCCAAGGTTGTCTGCAAACCCAGATTCTGGCAGAGTTACATGATGGACCCCACGGAATGAGCCGTATGAAGAGTCTGGCTAGGAGTTACTTCTGATGGCCACGCCTAGACCAGGACATTGAGTCGTTAGTGCGGAGCTGTAATGCATGTCTTCACACGCGGAATCAACCAGCGACAACACCCCTTCATTCGTGGAAATGGCCGTCAAGAGTATGGGATAGAGTACATGCAGATTTTGCAGAGCTAGATGGCCAGTCTTTCTTCATACTTGTAGATGTGTACTCAAAGTGGATGGAAGTTTTTCCAATGAAATCTACGACAACCAGTGCCATGATTGACGTGTTGCGTCATATTTTCGCGATCCATGGCCTACCTGAACATTTCGTATCAGACAATGGACCGCAGTTCATTTCGGCTGAGTGTGCGGAATTCATGAAACAGAACGGAGTCAATCACATAAGGACTCCACCCTATCATCCTTCTTCGAATGGAGCAGCGGAACGTTGCGTACAAACAGTGAAGCAGTATTTGAAGTCGTACAAGCAGAGTAGTATGACGATTCAGCACAAGATTGCAAATTTTCTTTTCGTGTATCGCAACACTCCACATTCTCTGACTGGACGCACCCCAGCAGAGTTGCTTTTGAAAAGACAGCCACGGACCAGGATGAGTCTCATCAGGCCTTCTCTAGCAGAAATTGTAGAAAAGAAGCAGCAAGCAGCTAAAAAGGCACATGATGGCAAGCGTTCCAAAATACGCCAGTTCTCACCTGGACAACAAGTTCTCATTCGATCATTCAGAGGGAAGGACAAATGGGACAATGGGATGATCCTGCAAGTACTGGGACCAGTGGGATATATTCTGCAGATTGGGGACAGGCAGAAACATGTTCATTTGGATCATATCATTGATGGAACGTCTCATTAGTCTGATCGATCTACCCTGACGGACGAGGATTTTCCTGTTTCATTCCAGCCCCTGCAACTTGATGCACCTGATCAACCCGATGCTGATGGCCAGCTGGAGGGGGAGGAAAGAGTTGAACTCGCGCCTACACCAGAGATGCGTCGGTTCCCTCTTCGTCATCGACGCCCTCCGGACAGATTGGCTTATAAATAACTTCAACGAGAAGGATGCATGCATTTATTTTGTTAATGGAGAACTTTAAGAAAAGGAAAAGTACCAGAATGCATGCTTATTATTTGCAAAAGTAATGGACTATATGAATCTCCAAGTAGGAGCCGTTTTGATTTGTTCTCCAGGACAAAGTGAATATAATTGAATTATTTGGGATTTGTTGACGACGCGGCTACAAGAAAGTTTGATTTGATCATTTTGGATCATGGACACTCTTCTTAAAAGAAGGGAAGGAGTGTTATATATGTACATTGAGACTACTGCCAAGTAACAATAGGCACTGAACAAAAGACAGCTGTGTTCAAGCACTGTGGAATGCAGTTATCCTATATGGGCCAACAGAGGACAGCAGAGCACTCTATTCAATAGGCAGGCTATAATATGTGCTTTGCATTGGACCTCACTTCACTACCAGCTACCAAGCAGTGCACACCTCCCACATGTACTATTCCCAAGGTAATTAAAGCACATGGTCTCAATATATAACAGTATAAAAGTATAAAAGTATAAAAGCGCAAGATTAATGCAAATAAGGTAGGTGTTGGCGTCATTAAAATGAAGTAGAAGCAATGTAAATGAAACAGTATGATAAAGAAACAGATATGTGCATAGGAAGGGACACACAAAACACGAATATAGCATAGACATGAACACACGTTGAGATACTGTCGGCATAGCAAACGAACGAAAGGAAACAACTCAATAACGTTACAGTAATGTCGGTACAGAGAATAATATGTAGAATACGATCAATTATGCGTGCTCAGTGGAGTGATAACTTTCAAAGGAGCATAAATAGGACGCAAAGTCAGTACCGGGGAAAGGGGGGGGGGGGGGTGAACAAAACAAAAAAGGTGGACGTTTATGGAAGGTTCCCGCTCACGATAATTATATTATAGACAAATATATACACGTATGATTGAAAAGACACATGAGTAGTAATTCAAGATTATTGACCTGAGTGAAAAGAAAATATGAAATTACATTCATATAATTACCTATTTACTTTCGTATGGGCGAAGGAAAGAAATTAATTTGTAAGACTAAATATGACTGGGTATGACTTTGAACAAAATGAACGAATTATGCGTGTATGCATCATACAAATAGAAATAACTATTAAAAGTGGACAGTTTGACAAGTTTGAATACAACAATTACAATTATTAGCAAGCAAATACAAATGAAACAAACTCGGGTAAATAAAGTTATTTACACACAGTAGCATTCAATATATATACAGGAGCGTATTGTAAGAATTAAATAAGTAATAAGTTGCATCAAACAAGATAAACTATTCAACTATTAAATGTAAGACAGGTGTTTGAAATGAAATGATCTTAAAATCTAGGGCAAAAATCGATTAACTAAGTACACATTTTCAAAAGGAATTTATAGAGTTTTTTTTTGTTTTTTCGAACGACGCTTTATCAAATTGTACCAAGCAAAATGTGTAGACCTATAAACAAAATAACGATCGACGGAATGAATCGAATCATCACCGGGATCCATCAATAATTTTCGAGGCCAAGATCGAGACCACTTTTTAAGTTGTGTGTCATTGGGGGCCGAGAGCCCAAAACCATTGGTTATGATGGTCGAGACAAACCCGCTCCCCTGGGTACGCCTTCGAAACAAAGTATCCAACAATAATAACTTCATTCATGAACAACGATATTAACAAAGCGTGCAACAAACTCGGCAAACGATTTGAGCTGTATATATACGGCGTGCTCTCGTAAATATCCCAGCACCGCTTTACCCTGTTTATAGCACCACCTGAACTTGGTAGAAATAGTTTTACTTATTGTTTGTACTTCCCTGCAGAAGCAAAAAGAGAGAACTTATCGACCGGGCTGGCACCATTGGGGACAATTCACACGGGAGTTCATCTACGTACATTCGATCCTACCAAAACACTCGGGGAACTATTCATGCAGCACAACTGACTACAATGATGAGAGCTCGCATACAGTGGAGATTATCATCAAAGGTAGTATAGGTTTTCCCGCTCAATTTTGCACTTTTCTCAATCGAATTCATTTAGGGGCATTCGAATTCGCGCGTTGCCGCAGTATCGTTGGTATCGGTTTTTCTAATTCCGAATAAGTGCGAGCGAATTCATGCATACGCATACGATTTCGCGAATAGACACAGAAGTTCATTTATGGGCAATCGATTTCGCGAATGTGCAGCCAAATGTAAACTTGGTTCATACAATTTAACGCGGCATGGCCGGTCATGCCTGATGAGCACGTTTGGAGCATTCGATTTCATTTCGGGGCAAACAATTGTAACATTTCGTCATTCATTTTAGATAACGCAGATGCTATGTACATGTATGTACATTTGTGTATATGTAGGGGAGGGGGGGGGGGGGTACTTTCGGGGCCTTGGACTTTCATGGGAGACATATGTATGCATTTCTCAGTCGTCCGTAAATATACATACAAGTCTTCGTCCTGTTTTAATTGTCTGAATATATATATAATTATGATATGACACACGAAACTGGGAACAATAATGTTTTATATACTTTTGCCCTGGAAAGGACATTGTGCGGTTTGTTACGTTTGAACATCAAGATTTTCCAATTGTAATGTCATCTACATCCCCATTTAGCTTTAATGAACATTGATATACGCTTTAGCACGGAGCTATATATATAGGAGGCACAATCACCCCTCCCCACATCTAATAAGTTGACAAACAATATATCATAAGCCAAAGGGGAATCTTTATAGAAAACAAAGATATACATGAAGCTTATAAGCATTTTATTTTATATATTTCCAGATGGCCAGGGTCCTTTTCCCCGAATTCCATTTTCTCATTCTCACCTTACAAGCAAAATTTACCTTTATCAAAATTATATTCCTTTTATAAATTTCACGAATAATTTATGACTTGATTTTTCCCAAATATAACATGCTTTGTCTGAATATGAATTAAGTTTACCTGAATACAAACGCCACTGCTTTTAGCCAATTTATTGCTGATTTATCTTTACATTTCTTAAATCGAAAGCGGTAATTTGAAAATTGGCTGCCCTTTCACGAATTCGATTGACCGAAGAGACGTCTACGTATACTACGTGTCAATTTGAACGACCATTGACGAAATGGTATGCGCTTTGTGCGAATTCGTTTGCTCCGGGCGTGATTTTGAATGCCTATTAACGAATTCGAATAATGCTTTGGTACGGCGATCGCAAATCGCGCGAATTCGTTTGCTCCTATTATCAATTCGATTGACACAATCGCGAAATTGAGCGGGAAAACCTATATTATTGTTTTTCTCATAATATCAATAGACGCATTTTTTGCGTTAAAAAAATAAATCTGTATTCACCCATTTTGCGATCTCCGTTATGTTATATTGATGTGTATTCAGCTATAACCGAGAAGGCACAATATCCATTGCAGTTTTGAACTGTCTGGGCCGGTCACATTTTCGGTAGTGGAAGTAGTTGAACGTATAGGCCTAGTGGAGGCTAACGTAGTTGAACGTACGTACCATACCGAACTTGTCCGTAATGCTAACTTGGTATTAACGGCGGAGCCGTGATCTTCGATTAAATTGTTGAACATGTTCAAAAGAGCGGTACGTTAGAGGCATCCGTAATGCTAACGTACTAAAGCGAAGTCTAGCGTACCGGTAGTCTAACGTAGTCTAACATAGTCTAACGTACTCCTTAACGTACTCAAACGTACCCTGGAGTACTCTAACGTACTTTACCGTGCACAATTTAGAATCAGCATTCTTCTTAGAATTCTTAGACCTCCTTGGTCGAGGCATGTTTGAGCAAAAAAAATTCGACAAATTTCACAGACTTGCTCTGTTTGGAAAACAAGCGCACAATGGCCGTACCACACCGCCGGCTGGCTGTTATACTCCGTGCGGAGTCGCTATTTACCGTAGTTTGGCGTTCTCCAGCGTAGTGGCTACCAGACTACGGTCTACCGTACTAAACATTGCTAAAGCGTAGTCAGAGGTACCACTCCGTACTTGTCCATGAGCAAGCTGCACCCATATTAGCGTAGTATAGCGTATTTTATCGTACTTGAACGTACTTATCCGTACCCTTCTGTGGCTCATCACCGTACCTGAACGTAATTCAATGTAGTTTAACCCACGGTAAGTTACCCTACGGAGCACTGTATCCACTACCGTAGCCTATCCGATAGGCGTCTGAGCTTTCTGGCAAGTACTAATCGCGTTATGGAGACGAAAAACCGGTGATCTCGAACCCGATGCGCGGAGCTCATCCGCCTATCATCAGTCATTTACTCATCATTATTCATATATGTTTATTGTGTGTATGACGTGAGGTAACAGAGTCGCTTGTACCGACCTCAATTTATGGCCTAAACTTTAACCCATTCCCTTCATGATTCTGAAATCGCCATAAACTTTGCACTCAGACCAACCAGTTCCCGTAGTCAGAGATAATTGTGTGAGAGAGAGAGAGAGAGAGGAAGAGAGAGACGTTGCATAGCGCATGGCGCACTGTGCTGTGTGAGATTGTGTGTGACTGTGTGTGACTGCGAGTTCTCTGGCCACTGCATGCACTGCATATGCACTACAGAGTTCATATGACGTTACAGCCTCATCGCTCATTGGCCTATTTTGGTCCATGTCACATAAATATTCATGAAATAGCTTTGCAGGGGGTTCGTAGAAACCCTACGAAGAATCAATGTAAATCAATGCAAATAAAGAAAATAAAAACTTTTCACGTTCATGACTGACGATAGGCTTCGCGCTGCACGCTCGAACTAGGCATATCGCGGTTAGTACACTGCCGGTAGAACCTAGACCTGCCAGACAGCACGATGCCTATCAGTTAGGCTACCACTACCGTAAATGTGACCGGCCCTTTAGAGACATTTAATTTGTCCGTAAGCTTCATTGTTATTTCATTGCATTTTTTACGGCAAGAGGGATATGAAATTTTGGCAAAAGCATGCCATATTTGGGCGGACGCATTGTATCCTCTAGACATATTCGGTTAAAATCATGTGCTTTTTTTGGACTAAATTATCAACATCATGTCATTTTTGTTCTCGCTCAGCTAATCTTATGTTTAAACTATCTTTTATTGGCATGTAAATTGTGAAAGAAGGCCCCCTAGGGAAAAAGGTTGTTGTTGGCGCATAACTTAACATTGTCTTGTGTCCTTCAAGGTGGTTCGGATTTGTAAAATCAGACGCGCGAAGCCATCGTGCGAGTGCGCACGGTCGGCGCAGACAGAGCCGACTCGACCCGATCCGACTGGTTTTCATTCAGGCTAGAGTCGGTTTTGCTCAGTCGGAGCCGATTTAACACGTTAATTTGGCCTCGAATGATCTCCGACTGGCTCTTGACAAAAACTCGGCAAAACAGGAGCCCTGAGGCAATGTATACTGAGTTTAACCGACTTAAAACCAGTCGGATCGGTTTCGAGTCGGCTCTGTCTGCGCCGGGCTTAATACACACGGAATCAGTGTTAATAATGCAGAACGCGCAAACTAGCCTAGTTCAAAATAGCGAGCTGCGCGCGGTGTAGCATCCTCACGCCTGATATCAATGAGATCCAATATCCACATTCATGTTGTAGAAATCACATGCCCAGACCCCGTACACCCGGCTAATGGAAGCTTCATTGACCGGCAACACCCGTGGATCAAGGGACATTGGACGGTCTCCAAGAGGATTCATTTCGAATGCAATGCTGGCTTTCGCCTGGTCGGGGCTTCACAGGTTCACTGTACGGTCGATGGCTGGTCGAAGCCCAATCCGACGTGTACCCGTAAGTAAAGAGTTAACATGGCTGGTTGAAATGGCGCCTCAAGAAATATCTATTTTCGATAACAGAAAACTGGGTGCTATTACTTGTATTGTTTACATAATTTTAATTACAAAACAACAATGATTACACATTAAAATAAAAGTTAAAGTCCTTCCCGTGCCAATTGTGGCACATCAGGCGGCGCCTGATTCATTTGCCTTAGGCCACACGTCTACTAAATATAGCGAAAGCAACAGAAGCAGGGGGCAGTCCTCTGGAAACTCGTGTGATTAACTTTCCCTTCTCCATTAAAGGGACATTCCCTCTTTTGCAAGCCAAATCTCAAAAGTTGCGAGGTTATTGTCTTATATGAAAGAAAATGTCATTTAATAGCATGCCTGAACAAATTAGGGCTTGAAATCTCTTTTTCGTGGATTTATAGACCTAAAACTAATAAACTGTTGGACGACGGTTTATTATGCATATGTATATTCAGCCAGTGAAGAAGTTCGAACACAAAAAGCTTTTGAATTCAGCTGTTTAGAAATTGGAAGATTATTAAGTGCACATTGCAAGCATCATGTTATGAGATGGGCTTTGTCCAATATGAACTTTAGCCTGATAGATACATATATTGCAAGCATTCTGATGGAACCCTGAATAGCATCAGTCATTGGATACCCACATTGGGAAGCTTATTGGGGGTCCAGGGGGCGGAGACCCCGGAAGCTTTGGGATTTGTAATATCCAGATATAGAGATGTTGTCTTTATGTAAATATAGAGTTAACTATTCTTTAGTTAATTGGCTTTTGAATTAGCTGTTTAGAGATTGGAAGATTATTAAGTGCACATTGCAAGCATCCTGTTATGATGAGGGCACTGTCCAAGTATGGATGAATTTTAGCCTGATAGATAAATACTGTCGATTGCAATCATCCTGATGAACCCTATATAGAATAAGTCAATACACATATTGGAAAGCCTATTGGGGGTCCAGGGGGCGAAGCCCCCGGAAGCTTTGGGATTTGTAATATTCAGAAATACAATTAACTATAGAATAGTTAGCTCAATTTTAGTGAGCGAAGCGCAAACGCTGGGCCAGGATCGCCTGAAAGTTTGCCAAGAGAGAAGTACTGAATAAAACTATTTAATGAGTACATGGCTGGTACTGGGTCAAATAACCTTAATGGGGGTTCCAGGGGCGCAGCCTCGGAAGATTTTGGATTTGGGCAGTTTAGCATTATCAAAAAGTGGTTTAAAGTGGTAACAACTTCCATTCATGAGAGGGGACCATGCTCCTTAATTTTAATGTTATTATATATTTTTGAACCCCAAATATTGGGGGGGATGATAATACAGGCCACCCCCCCCCCCCACCTGAAATATTGGGGGGGATATATCCCCCCTATTCCCCCGTGATCGACGCCCCTGGTGTGTTTCATTCATCCCCATCCGTCAACTGGAAACTGTTCAGATGTTTTGTAAAAGAGGGACTGTCCCTTTAAATGCCGAGCGCCTGGCTAGAAAGGCAGAAGGTGCCGTTTTTTTAAGTCGTTGGTATGACCCGGTCTGGGTTTGAACCCGGGACCAGCCGTGCATGAGGCGGACAATAAACGGCTATTGAGCCACTTACACATTACTAATTTTAAGTTTACTTAATTGGTATCCGAGATTGTGGTAAAAGTGGTTCTTAAAGGGTACCACCACCCAATAAATAATATGCTTATTAAAGGAAGGTAACATCTCTAGTATTCCATTCCATCAAAAAGTTCACAAAAATATGTTTCCCGAAAAAATTTGGAAAACGCATCACCATTTTAAAGCATGCGTTCATGCGGTCTGAATTGCGAATACTGATGTGTGCAGAGCGAACGAATCGCCCGGGAGTCTACAAACGTACGCGTGAATAGCATTGGCGCGCTCACAAATGGTTGGCCCGTATGGAACCAGGAAAGAGTAGTGGTTCCGTAAGTGGTGGAAATTAATTGCTTTGTTTATAGATTACACAACCCTTTGCAAAATGTTGGGTATATATCTGATATCACAAAAGGGTACCAAAACATATAATAATGTGTTGTTCTTTGCCTGGTGGTCCCCTTTAAAGAAACGTTCGTGACACACCTGCACGAGTACACATTGTGTATACAAGTATACCGCTCACTATATTCCAAGTGTCCGAAGGCATAATTTTGTGTTTATACTGTAGATGATACTGGATTAAACATTGTTGTATGTGAATCATTAGAGCATAATTATATAAATGAATGATAATGTCTCCCACATGTACATTTTTCTCACTGCTACCGGCTTTAAAAAGCAACCCAATGCCACGAGATAAGCACACCCGCTAATGCCCGGATGATCGGTGTCCATGGCTACGGGAGGAGAATCGGTGACGAACGAGCATTCTACTGCAATCCCGGGTACATACGGAATGGCTCTACCAACCTACTGCGGTGCAACGAAGGCGGCGACTGGTCTGCCCCGGTGCCCACGTGCGAACGGCTGCGTAAGTATCCGAAGGGAAGCCTTAAATGTCCGAAAACTCACGAAGAAACCCGAAGAATTGTGCGTGGATACACTAAGGTTTGGTTATTTATTTGATTTGTTGACGCTTTCAATCTACTACGATTATTTACGTCTAGGACCGCCCTTATCGGAACCATCCGAGAGACTCTACCTAGATGCGAACCTAGGCTAATTTGGGTGAAGAGCGCATCTCTGTCCACTAGACCCGAACACCTTCTCTCAACTGGAAATATTCCAGATTGTACTATGATAGTTTTGCATGGGTACAAAAGTGTTGAAGGGTTCCCTTACTGCCAGTGGATGGTCGGCCCCGGTGCCCGTAGGCGCAGGAGGCGGGGGCTGGAGGCTGCAGCCCCCCCCCCCCCCCCCCACCCCTATCATAAAAAACGCCATATTTGGGCAAAGCTCACCTGGCAATCGGGCAAATCATGTCATATTTGGGCAACATTGTGCTATTATTAGGGACTAAACAATTTTGAACATGTCAATCTTTGTTTTGCTTGTCGGGGGGAAAAAATCGATGATTTTGGCTGGCAAAAGACCTCAGCACCCCCAACGTCCTGATTCTCACATGCATACGTAACGTGTGTACCCGGATAATGATCGTAACATGTACGGAAGGTCACGAAAACGCCTGATGTGCTAGGTAGAAGTGTCGGATTTACACAAGGTAGGCCTACTTATAAAACTGCAATCGAATTCTTATCAGCAAATACTATCAAATATCAATAAAATATTACAATATATATTATTCCCGTTGATCGGTTGAATCCGAAGAGAAAACTAACTATCCGAGTTACGAGTTACGATTAGTAGGTTACAAGGTAGAACATGAACAATAAGTGGCTGATCACGTATCATAACAACACTATTTTGTAGAACTGATTGTCACGATTTGATGAGTATGTAACTCAGAACTGAATTTGATTGAATAGGATAGTTTAAGTGAATTGACTTAATTTAACAGGACTTAATGTCATTAATACACCTAAAATTAACAGGATGTCGTTTTGAGTAAAGCTCAAGTTGAGTATTATATCTAGCCTTTTAGTCAAGGCTCTATATGGCTGGGAGATCGATCCTACATACGAGCTAAGATGGTCCCACCTCGACTGGTGTACGCCTTTTGGAATTAAAGCTCTTCATTTATGACATTAAATAAATGAAATTGTATCGATTTGATATTTTAGCCCATATTCCCATCGTGCGTCAAACACTATGCACGCGTGGTGATGAGTGCGAGTCATGGCAGAAGTGCGTCATCACAGGCCCGGATGCAGACCTGTACCAATGCAATTGTATCAACCCGTTCCAGTGCCGCACGTCCGGCCCTCAGGTAAAATAATTAGACAACCCTAACCCACTGGCTTAGCAGGGGGAGGGGGGGGGGGGGGAGGTATGGGGGGGCACGGATTCCAATTTTCCCTCCCCCCCAAAAAAATTTAAAATAAAAAATAAAAAAATAAAAATAATAATAATAATAATAATAATAATTTAATACATAAATAAAATAAAATGTAAATAATAATAATAATAATAATTATGATAATGAATATATTATAGGTTTTCCCGCTCAATTTCGCGATTGTGTCAATCGAATTGATCATTGGAGCAAACGAATTCGCGCGATTTGCGATCGCCGTACCAAAGCATTATTCGAATTCGTTAATAGGCATTCAAAATCACGCCCGGAGCAAACGAATTCGCACAAAGCGCATACCATTTCGTCAATGGTCGTTCAAATTGACACGTAGTATACGTAGACGTCTCTTCGGTCAATCGAATTCGTGAAAGGGCAGCCAATTTTCAAATTACTGCTTTCGATTTAAGAAATGTAAAGATAGATCAGCAATAAATTGGCTAAAAGCAGTGGCGTTTGTATTCAGGTAAACTTAATTCACATTCAGACAAAGCATGTTATATTTGGGAAAAATCAAGTCATAAATTATTCGTGAAATTTATAAAAGGAATATAATTTTGATAAAGGTAAATTTTGCTTGTAAGGTGAGAATGAGAAAATGGAATTCGGGGAAAAGGACCCTGGCCATCTGGAAATATATAAAATAAAATCCTTTATTATAAGCTTCATGTATATCTTTGTTTTCTATAAAGATTCCCCTTTGGCTTATTATGTATTGTTTGTCAACTTATTAGGGGTGGGGAGGGGTGATTGTGCCTCCTATATAGCTCCGTGCTAAAGCGTATATCAATGTTCATTAAAGCTAAATGGGGATGTAGATGACATTACAATTGGAAAATCTTGATGATAACAAAATACATGTAAATACATCATTTTGTAAAAATGTTCAAACGTAACAAACCACACAATGTCCTTTCCAGGGCAAAAGAATAAAACATTATTGTTCCCAGTTTCGTGTGTCATATCATAATTATATATATATTCAGACAATTAAAACAGGACGAAGACTTGTATGTATATTTACGGACGACTGAGAAATGCATACATATGTCTCCCATGAAAGTCCAAGGCCCCGAAAGTACACCCCCCCCCCCCCTCCCCTCCCCTACATATACACAAATGTACATACATGTACATAGCATCCGCGTTATCTAACACGAATGACGAAATGTTACAATTGTTTGCCCCGAAATGAAATCGAATGCTCCAAACGTGCTCATCAGGCATGACCGGCCATGCCGCGTTAAATTGTATGAACCAAGTTTACATTTGGCTGCACATTCGCGAAATCGATTGCCCATAAATGAACTTCTGTGTCTATTCGCGAAATCGTATGCGTATGCATGAATTCGCTTGCACTTATTCGGAATTAGAAAAACCGATACCAACGATACTGCGGCAACGCGCGAATTCGAATGCCCCTAAATGAATTCGATTGAGAAAAGTGCAAAATTGAGCGGGAAAACCTATAAAAGAAAAAAATATATTAAAAAAATAATAAGAAGAATAATAATGATAATAAATATATTAAAAGAAAAAATAAATATAAACAAAACTAAATATAAATAATCGATAATAATAAATAGATGAATAAAACATTTAAATAATGAATAAATAAAGAAATGAATAAGTAAAAAAGATCATAATAAATGAATACCATAACTTTTTTCTTTTCTTCACAGATTGTCCAGTTAGCCTATGGTATTTATTCATTATTATCTTTTTTACTTATTTTTTTCTTTATTTATTCATTTTTAAAAATGTTTTATTCATCTATTTATTATTATCGATTATTTATATTTGTATTTGTTTATATTTATTGTTTCTTTTAATATATTTATTATCATTGTTCTTATTATTATTATTATTATTTGTATTATTATAGGCTATATTATTTGTTTAATATTTTTTTTCTTTTAATATATTTATTATCGTCATTATTATTAATAATATTATTAGTATTATTATTATTATTATCATTTTTTTATTTGATTTATCTATTTATTATTATTTTTATTTTTATTTTTTTTTTTTGTGGGGGGAAGGGAAAATTGGAACCCGTGCCCCCCATACCACCTCCCCCCCCCCCCCCCTCCCCCCCCCCCCCCCCTCCCCCTGCTAAGCCAGT
>JBAMJV010014162.1:0-15922 GCA_037951105.1 Echinarachnius parma
AATATGTCTCTCTAATTGAGTCCCATGAGAAGCATTAGGCAAGTGCCTTTGTAATACCTGACCAGACACTTTTTGAGATGTCATTTAGTGAATTTCCAAAGCTGAGATTTTAGGGATAAAGTGGTCAAATGGTAAACTATTACGGAGTTCCTAAGATAACTTAATAATGCTGGTATTAGGGAAAATCTGTAGACACTATAGAGATGTAGCTTTATGGACATAATGCTAACTATTAGGGATGAAATGTCCTGCTATATGAAACTTAAAACTCTGGAAATCTCTGTAACATTGTTCCTGACAAAACTAACCATTAAGATTCCACTAGTGAAAGTCTTACATTTGTGTTAAAAAACTCCCTTTTGGCATTTCTTTAAATAGAAATGAAAGACCCCCAAATCCCAAATCTTGTTAAAACTCTTTTATCACCAATGCATCTTTATAATTCAATGTGAAACCAATAGGAAATTGTACATCTTCTTCTTTCTTCTCCCTCCATATCCCTAGACACCCGGGTATCTTTGATTTAAATAACATTAGTTTTAGTAACCTGGTCAACACTTTAAAATGCATGATTTCCGCCATGTAGATCTACATATATGTTAGCAGTTTCCTGTGGTTCTGCAGAAGACTATTTTGTATGCGTTTCTTGAAAGAGTTTTTATTCAGCGGAAACTGTGATTTTGTTTCCTCCTATCTCCCCTTTTGATTGATATAACTTTATGTCACATTGAGAACTAGGAAAGCTGAATAATCAATAAGACATGCCAACTTATTTAATTTATTAAAAATAATGCTGATAATGTATACTATTGAAAATATTGAGTTCATTTATAAATAGATAAGCTATCAAATTTAGTTACTTGCATCACATCATTCAACTACTTTATATCAGGTTATCAGGATTTTATTCAACAAAATCTGAAGTCAAGCATACTCCTTATCATCTGGGATAAAGGATGTTTTGCCATACCTCTTGACTTGAGTAGTATGCCATAACGCCCCTTATCACTGATTCAAAGGGTTTCTCTTTATTGGCTGTGATATTAATTTGGTGATTGGTGGCCAATGTTTTCTTGCATCTCATCATGGGGTAACATACCACATGGGCTTAGCACATGATAATCCATTACTTAATCTTCCTCTTCAGACATGATGCCTCTTATTTCACTTGCATGCACACTAAGCACCTTGTTCACATACACAATCAAAATCTTGGGTCTGGAAGCTTGAAACCAGTCCGTATTAGCACTTCTTGAGCTACAAAAGTATGCTGCAGGAAGGGCAGTAATATGATGGTAAAGATAAACTAGTCTAAAATACCATCTGACTCATCTGAGGGATACAGAGAAGTGTTCTTTGTAACACAATTTGAGTGCCTGGCCTGATAGCTGGTTATTTGTGAAAATACTAATACTCTATGCATCATGTGGCATAGTTAAGATTAGTTAAGATTCTTTCCTATAGTGTAGTACAGTCCTTTCACTGGTGTATTACTTATTTCATTTTGGTGTAAATCGCATTCTCTATAGACCCCAACCCAAGTTTTCTAGTGAACAGACCTAAACAGGTTTTAAAAAACCGGACTTGCAATTGCATCCTCCAACTTCTAGGCTCAGTGTTGACACCAGGCCTATATCATAACATTGGTTGATACATCACTCCAGACGTGAGATGACTATATTGTGACATTAGGTGCTTCTGCTTGTCAGATTTTATACAGGATTAGACGGTTACACTCACAACGCCCCCTACAATTAATATCATTGTTGGTGTTAAGCCTATTGGAACTGATTGAGCATTAGAATATATTTTTTCTTAAAAGAAGCCAGAAAGTGCTTTTGAGATTGTTTGTCACATAGAGAGGTGGAAACATGTTCTTTCTACTGCTAATAAATAACTAATATTCTGAGATATTATGAAATTTGTTAAATATATTTCAAAATGTAGTATATATCTTTAGTTATATAGTTCTTATTATTTTATCTGTAGAGCTTGCTAGTTTTGTACTATAGCTATAATGCTTGATATTTTGAACTGCAAACCCTTTGTCTTAGAATTTGTTAAACTGTTTAGGTCTGATCCCCATAATACTTGGGATGGAGTCTGCATAGAATGTGTGTTATACCAACAAATATATAATTGTCTTCAGCAAGTTATCTCATCCTATGCATGAATGGCCACACCATGCCGTAATTCCATCTTTTGAAATGGAGGCTTGGGAATGAAGTGAGTGGTGGAATAATGGGCCAAAGTAATAGCCACATGTGGTGAGACATGTGGTGAGAAGGGCCAACCTGTGCATCCAGTGGCAAGGGAGCAATAGAGACATGATATGGGGAGATATGACTGACAGACAGACAGACTGAGATATAAAGGCAAAAGCCATCTTGTCCCTGAAGGGCAGCTCAATGTCAACCACTGATCTGGGGCACCTGATAGCCCTAGTGGGATATCTTGATTGGATGTGGACTTAGGCAGGACCATAAACTAAAACGTGAAGCTTACTTCAAGGGTCTGTGACAATCACAGATTCAATTCCCTTTTCAGAAGTGTTTTGAGTTGGAATATGTTAATCTTTTAAAATTCTGATGGAAATTTCTCTAATTTGAGAAATATACATTTCTTTGAGAACTTTAGTGCAATGCACAACTTTTTAAAACACATTTTTTTTTTTTGAAAAATAGTCAAGAAGGGCTTTTAGGAGCGTTTGATCTTAGCACAATCTTCCTGAGAGGTGGAATGTCAAGAAGGAGGTACACCCTCTATGAGATACTGGACCCTGTTTACCTGTGCAATTACACCCCAGAGGAGAGCAATTGCAGAGAATGGGGTTAGCTCAGCACGTATTTATTTACACAGGGCAGACAGGTGTGGCTGAACAGCAGTTCATGAAATATGATGATAATGGGCAGAGATTGATATTTAAATAAGGTCATCCCAGGAGCGTGAAGAGACCAAAAGGAAGTGTCAGACGGGATGGGGAGATGGAAATTAGGCCAACAAATATGCTGGAAATCAGCACATCTTTATTATGTTAGCCCGTTGCCTACAGATACCTGGTGGGTCCTTTATCAACTCTATGTGGATTTGGAAATCTAGTAGTGAACAGGTTAAGATCATCCTGGATTCCCAGTTGTATGGTAAGACTAGAAGGAGGTGTCAAACAGATTTCAGTGGAGATTTAAGATTTTAAATAAAAACTGGTTGCCAGACCAATTGCAAGACCAAGACCTGTCATTTGTTGAATATTGTGTAGTTAAAATTTCAAAATTTTCATAGAGAAAGATTGTAGAAAATATATGTTTCACTGTAGTTGATATCTTTCTCTATCTATAGTTATCACAGATCTTTGACTAGATAAATGCGAGATGTACCTGCTGTATGTATGATCATCCTATTATTAGGCTAATGTTCAAATAAAATAAATGACAGAGAATAATAGTAAAGACTTGTCAATTCCTACAGTGGCTTAGCTATGGGGAGGGAGAGGGTCTCATGTGCTCTAATAAATAAACCAATACAATAAAAAAACATAAGAAAAACATAGAAAATGCAACCCGTTTTGGTTGCACCCCATACTCATGCTCCACACTATGCCACTGCATTCATTCTTAGAACATTTGAACAGAAGTTCACCCATGTCGGCCTTGTAGTTGTACATGTATTGTACTTGCACCTGTTTTTGTTTCAGACAGTGGGGTTGGAGACTCTTGTGAACAAATCCATGCAATCAAAACTTGTCCATTGTCTTATTAAAGAAAAGGTTGCAGTTATACATGTGTAGGGGGACTTTCTTTGTTTTGTATTATTTTGTAGCCCCTATAACTCATGTGCTCAACACAGCTTTGGCCTGGATGTGTAGTAGACGATACATGTAATGTCTACCAAGATCAAATCATCAAGGACAGAAAGTGTTGTGGTAAAAAGTTGGAGATCAGAAATAAATGACTTACTTTTGCTCAAGTAGGGTGTCCACTGATGTAACTAGGGAGTAAATGTCTCCAAGTGAAAAGTAAATCTTTCATTCTTCTATCTGTTTGTGGAATTCCTTCTGTCACCATTTCTCATGTGTTACTGCTCCCCTGTTCCATGCCTATGTGTGGCCCATATTGTTGACAGGTCTTTAACAGGTTTTAACATTTTACTAGAATGTTACAGTATATGTCCGTCAATAATGACGCATAGTTAAATCATTCTAGAATGTGTTTGTCAAGGTGTTTTTGTGAGATGGTTCACAAGTATTTTTCTACAGTTCAGTTGAAGATATTGATTGCCACAATTTAAATGAATTTCAAGTTCCAACATTCTGAGGTGAAATGATATAATGCAATGTAACAATGTACCAGAGTGAACTTGGATCAAATATATTTTACTGTGCACTCAGTGAAAGCAGTGCAGTATGGACCCACTCTTTCTCAATCAAGGCCAATATCAATATCAGCGTGAGTTATGAGAAAGTGATGCCATCATATTTCAATGTAACAGACACATAAACCATTCTCAACGAGACCATAAAAGTATGAGTTATACCTCGGAATCTTGAGACTACAAATCACAATTAACCCGATCCCTTTGAGATTCTGAAATTCCCATAGGCTTTGTACATAGCCTACCCGGTTCCCGTAAGCAATGGGTTAAGGTGAGAGCGTATAATTTTGACTGCAATTTCCTGAATTCAGAGTATTCCTGTGGTCCATCTTTGTCAAATTCTGCCCGCTTTTGGCAGATGACACAGGTTTGCAATGTTGAACAAGTTTGAACTTCTGGAGCAGACATGAAAGGAATTGATAAGGAATGTGAATGAGAAGTGACATTGCCTCCACCACACAGATATGACACACTGCAAGGATCCTAAAAACTCATGTATTTGCCCATCAACTTACAAAACAGGATAAACTGGATTTATAATATTTTAGTTTACTATTATTTTTATAATAATATTTTGTTTAAACATTGATTTGTTAAATGTAGTTCAAAATGAAAACAAAATGTTATTTGATTACAATTAATATTCTCTTATGTTTCTGTTTTCTCCTTTCTTTATGTAAATCTGCTGTGGCCGTCTTCTCCCTCCCATCTCCTTTCTCTCATCACACAGGTAAGTCATGTTCAGCACTTCACTTTAAAGAACATGTATTGCATAGCCAATTGAATTCAATATAATTATGTTGATAAGGAAAACTTAAAGGTGCACCTGTAAAGTGTCAGATATTGCCCAAAATGACATTTGAGACTTCAATCCTGTACCAAAATCATTGTAAGATATGTCCGAATGATGTGTGAAAGTTTCATTGAAAAAGAACACTGCTTTCCTGGATAAAAAAGCGAAAATATGCATCAGCTTTTACAACAAATTACTGTATGACGTTTATGAGGTTTATGACCGTTCATTAACGCTCTTGAGCTGAATGATAGATATCGTCATACTAAAGGGGCATTTGAAAAAATCTAACCCTATTTTATTCTTCTCTTACCATAAGTTAAACAACACGGTAGAAGAGAAACGTGGAAGCTCCAAGTAATTTTCGTGGAGTTAGACGCTTTACAGGCATCCTTTTAACAAGTAAAGCAGCAATTTGTGAAGTACCAACCCACAAGTTATAATCTTACAAACACAACAGAACTTCAAATATGATGCATTTAATGACATTTATTTATTTTTTGTAATCGTTCCAAGTTAGTTATTACTGATATGCCTTATATGAATTGAAATAGACCAGATTTGTTAAAGATACATGTCATGATTTCTGTATCAGATATGACCCCTAATTATAATATGAGTGATAATTTAGAGTTGATATAGAGAATAATATTATATCCTTTGATAAAGACAATTGAAATTAGGACCTTTAGGTATTTCCTGTTGTGATTATATGGTATTCCGGTTGGGGAAGTTTTTGGAACTACCAGTCTGTTTCTGTCACTGTCACTGACTAATATGATATTTGTTTATTCAAAACATAACTCTGAACTGTTTCAATTTTCATTTCTGATTAATATGACAAATCTGGTTTATCTTTTAATTGTGTGTGGTAATATGGTCATGCTATCAATTAATGATGTTTGGATCATAAAAGTGTTTTATGGTATATTACCAGTGTATTTTAGTAATTTTTAGGCCTAGGGATAAATTATGATATTCTAGTTCATGAACGATCATTTTAAAGGGGTTAAACTTAAAGCCATGCTAGTTAAGTCTCTGTCTCTGATTAGTATGAAACTGTCATTCAAATACTATTCGATTTTTAAAACATATTTACTGGACTATTTGATTCGGTGTGTCACTGAATTCAAATGATCGTGTGCCTTGTGGTTGACAGGCTTGTGGATGTATGCAATACATGACAAACCAAGCAGAGAATCAACTAAGGCAAGGAAAGAATAATGTCTCAATTTTCTGCATGATTGTCTTTGTTTTACCGGAAAAGCATTGAATGTTTGATTGATCCGTCATCCAAACTGTCTCGACCACTGATTGAGTGACAGTGACAGTGACAAACATTTAATTTTCAGTTAATTGGGTAATAAAATGCTAGTAATTAAGATCATTTGTTTAGTTTGTAATTCTCATTAAACAAAAAATAACTTAAAAATATATTTGTTTTTTTTCCTATCCTTATCCAATTAATATTCCATTTTCAATAGAAGTACCAAATTTCTTTACCCCCTCCACAGCTTCTGAAAGGACATTTTGACTTTAGAAATTTAATTTACTATTTAGATTCTTGAATTATCACCATGTCTGAAAACTGCAGTTTCATGTCTACAGGTCTTCCTCCTTCATTCAATATTGGTAACTCACTTTGTTCATTATCTTGAGCTTAGCTGAATAATGCATCTCAATTTCATACTGACCCCTGTATACTGATTTAATCCACCACTGATTCAATTTGCAGGCTCTGTTAAATACTATTTATCCATTAAGATGTGTATTTACAGCAACAACTTCAAGTGCTAGGACTCTTTTAAACCTTTAAGTACTTGCCACATCAAACTCACCCTGCTATGCTGTATATAGTGCATATGATTTGTTATATAGAAAATTATGGATAACCAGGGTTAACACATTGAACCTATACCTAGGAAGCCACTTGTAGCTTTGTATATTCAAAGATGTAAAGGAGATGATGTGTTATAAGCTCAACTCAAACCATCTCCAGTAGGTTACCCTGTGGAGTGTTGCCACATATCACAACAGATTGGTAGAGAGAGGATTAACAAGGGAGGCACAAAGAGGGTGCAACCTTTCCCCCTGGCCCTGGTCACACAAGTTCACCCCAAGATAGCTCTGCCACTCACATTAAAGTATTTGTACATCTTGCCCCAGAGAGAGAGAGAGAGAAAAGAAATGATTGACTGCTGATGAATTAGGGAGCTATTTTCACGGACTATTACATTCGCAGCTGGGTTGTGATTTGGGATTTCATTTAGCGTACAGAGTTTCCTCGAAGCTGCACTGCACCATGATTTAGAATTTCATTCAGCGAACCATGAACAAAGTTGTTCTGGCAAGACCTGATGGGGGACACAAACTTCCGATTGTGTCTGAGGTGTACCTAATGAACCTTCACCGGGCCAGCTCCGATGTGTGGAGGGTGTATTATACTGACCCTGGTGATTAAACCATCGTTAACCTCTTTTAGAGTGAAGTATCTTGGATTGATAAACACCTATTAGTTCATTGCACTTCCAGTATCCCTTTGTGTGGTAACTCGTAAAGTTCCACAAAGTTTCCAATCGAGTTTCAACCAATTTTGATTGATTTCCCCCATTTTTTCCAAGGTGTAATCTGCTAATAACTAAGTGTGAATGTTCACAGGTAGTTTCAAAAGTTTCAGTGCTTGAATAACACAATCAGCATTTCAACCTCTACAACCACTCTCTCATGAGTTTCCTTTCAATCAGCGTTAAACTCTTCCATCACTATTTCACACCTTCAAGATGGTTTTAAAGAATTAATCGTTTCAACCTGTTCTGGACTTTGATAGTTTGCACTGCCACCAAATGTTACTACCTGGAAATTGTCTGTATGAAAAGCATTAATAAATACAAATTACTGACTGACTATGAAAAACAAAACTGAAACATTTTCTTTACATTGCTGCTCACTGCTCATGGATGGAGAAGGTTTGTTGTTTAAACAAACCATGAATAATGAGCAATGATAACTGGGCTAAGATGAGACTGGAACCTGAGACCTCCTGATTGCCATACTGGTGCTGTACTGCTGAGCTACCACTGAGTACCAGTGCCCATAATGGTGGTTCTTCCCAAATTTCCCCAAATTGCCTGAATTTAGTGAGGCCGTAGTAAATTGACCATGCCCTTTCTATTGCCTCTGTTATTCTTTACAAAACATTAATACCTCTCAAAAGGCCAGTAATATTAAGGAGGAGGGATATTGACAATCGGTTAAGTCACTTATGTCCATTCTACATGACCAAAACCATGACAAATCCATTTTGCCTTGGATAGTTAAATTGTAAACAGTGAGTAAATAGAATACTTTGGGGTTTTTAGGGTATATTTTGGCAACTTATCTTTGACAAAATGGAACATTGACATATACTACTGAACAGAAATGAAAGTGCAACCTTTTAGTCCTTTTTAAATGTATGGAACATTGTTTTAGTTGTCCTTTTTTATGCTATAATATTCTTATGTGTGAACCTAGTATAACAATTCATATTATTTGCACAGTTTTATGCAGATTTGTATCTATTTTTGTCATTGCCCATTATTTTGGAGATTTAAAATTTTTATTTGAAAACATGAACTTTCCCATAAGTCACTGTCATAAAAAATGCAATTGGCCAATTTAGTATAAAGTATCCTGCAATAAGCCATTATGTGTAAGGTCACCAATATACTTCTGGTCATTATTGGTATGAAAATGAATGCATTTCCTAAATGCCTGACTGATTATTGGATACATCAGTGCTGAAAAGAGCAATAAAGCATTTATCAAAAATTGAAGCATATTTATTGCTAATTATATTATCTGATGTCCATGCTATTCAGAAATTCTAGTACCCAATGATACAACTATAATTGTTTGTTTTGGTGAAAATATGAAAATATGACCCTGGTTTCTATCAGAAGACTTTTCCTAGAACAAACTCTGTTTGATGGATAAAGTAGACATGAAGGCATTTCAAGGACATACTGAGAATCACATTGTGGTGCTCTAAAAAAAAACAGAAATGTTTGCTGATCAGGAATGTAGGCTATGGTGGATTAAAGTAGTGCTTGAAGTAAATGTCTAGACAAGATATGGCTAAGATGCAACATCTTGGAGATTATGTTTTTGGAAACGCATAATTGGAAAGCTAAAAGAAGAGAAAATAATAAGCAGAATGGGACATAAACAGCTCTAGGTTAAAAATGGAGGTCCTTTGAGTTGAAAGATGATAATTTCCTTCTGTTTTAGAGGGAATTTCAGGCATCTATTTTAAACCCTCTCTTGATCACCAGAGGAAATGTCTATCAGTGGTCTCCCATTCTCTTAACTCTCTCACAGCCAATCCACACATTGCCACTCACATATTCCATACATGATATGTACATGGTAAGAAGAAGGTTAACCCATTCAAGACCATTGAAAATGATTCTCCTTAGACCCAAGCCTGAATATTTGTGTATGTTTGATAAATGGGTTAATGATTGAGAGAGGAAATGGTTGTCAGAGGTCTCTCCCTCACACTGAAAGATGTCAAGGGCGGGCCAAAGACTCCAGGATGTTCTTGGGTAAAGTTAGAAGGAAGGTGCATACCATTGGTTGAAAGCTAGGGATGACTGATTGGTGTGTTCTGACACAGAACTTCAGGATGTTCTTGGGTAAAGATAGAAGGAAGGTGCATTACCACTGGATGAAAGCTAGGGATGACTGATTGGTGTGTTCTGACACAGAACTTCAGGATGTTCTTGGGTAAAGTTAGAAGGAAGGTGCATTACCACTGGTTGAAACTAAGCTAGGGATGACTGATTCTGACAAAGAATTTCAACATAATTAGATTTGTAAATCATCTTTGTGTTTATCAAATAGGCAACATTTCAAGAAATAGAATGATAAGCCCATTAATTAGACCAAGCATATTTCAGCAACTATACATTATTTCATCATAATGAAGTTTACACTGGACTGTCATCATTTTAGGCATAGTTTGTTTTCTTTCTTTGTTATTGTTGAAAATCTTAAAAAGTGTTATACGTAGAATTACTAGAAATCCTTTGTTTTGTATTCTTTCCATAGTGGGTTGATAGACTAAAGTATTAATCTTATAATCCTGTGTATAGTTTTGTTTTCTCCCAATCAGTCTGATGAGGAAAAGGGAAAAACCAAACCTGGTAATGTAATCCTAGGATTTAGTCTGTCTTGATCAACAACTTTCACCCCACCTGTTCCTGTACATGTACCTTGTACTAAGTAATTATATTTTGTTAATTTATGTATTTCCTTCAAATATACCTTTAACATTTTTTCTTTAGGACAAAACTTGTGGTAATTATTTGCTTTCATATAATCTTTCATATTGTTTTCCTTGGTGAGAGAAATTACTTAACCGTCTGATTTTTAAGGAAAAGGCAAGACCAAAGTCTAGTCGAATAATCCCAAGATTTAGCCTGCCTCAAATCAAACACTTTCACTTGCCTCAGTGTCATGACAAGCAGGAGGGGGGCAGATCTACTGGGCCCAAACCCCCCCCCCCCCCCTTTCAGGCCTGTTTTTTGTTTTACTTGTTACTTGCTTATGAGCTGGTACTTTTAATTTTGGGGGCTTTGGTTTCTGCCTCCTGGAACCTACCTGAAGGGGCTTGTGCTTGCTTGCTCACAGGTTGTTGGAGCCCCCCCCCCCCCCCATGGATAATTCCTGGCTATGCCACTGCTTGCCTGAACAATCGTTCTAATTCACCCCACCTGTTCATACCAAGCACTATGCAATCATGATTTGTGGTGTATTTCCTTCAAATATCCCTTGAACTTTATTCAGCAGAAAGTTGACTCGAGTTTGAGGAGGACAACCTTGGTGTCAGTAAATGCCTTGTGGATATTGCCTGGTTAATGTTCGAAGGTTGCTAACCCATAAAGCACCATGGAGCAGATTTTACACATAATAGCATACATGTAATGCCTACAGTGCTGCACTACAAGCCTATCAGGCATGTCATGGGTTAATACTGTTTGTGTCACAGAAACAAACATGCAGCACAAACCGGATTCGTACAAAACACACATAGTCATGGAAGCATTCAAACCTGACAGCCCATGACCGTACCATTATGATTGACAGGTAAATCAGCCAGCTTGCCCTCAGGGACAAACAATATTTTTTAATCCTGGGCTTTCATAAATATACAGCTGCTTCCCATCACGAAAGCTAAACCTTGAAGTTAATGTTCGGAAGTGAGCTTTTGGCAGTTCACTGGAAATGAATTTAAATAATTGATAGAAATATGTGATTTTTAAACTGGTTTAATTATTCTGTTTAATTAATTAGTTTCACTTGCCACCCTGTCACTAGATGTAATAAATATTAAAGCTAAAAAGGGGGAGGGGGGAAACATGTCTTGATGAATAAAACGATAAGCTTTTCAACTTCTTGTGCCCCCTCCCTATAACCTCTTATACCTATTGTAGTGCACTGTATCGATCAACAAAACATATTATGCCTGAGATATTGGAACTCCCATAACTGTTCATTTGGTACCCACTTTTCCAACTCCCTGTGAATCTAGCTGGTTTCTTGATACCATGACCATAAATCCCACTGCCAAATATTGTTCTCAAATGAAGTTGGAATTGACATCTTTATTGGTCTACACTGCCAGGGTTACAAGACCAGGCTCACCTTACCTCACCTTAAAGTTTGCGAAGTAAATCACTTGTATCGTTCAATAACAGTTTTGAAAATGATAACAGAAAAAAGGCTAGGGTCTATGGACAATACATGTTATCAGTCAGTCCTGAACGGGTTAAAACTATGAAATTTAGTCAAAAGGCATGAAAAAGCCTCACTACTTTGATAGCCTGAGCTGGTTTGCCTTAGATGGTCACTATACACAGGTTTGACTGTATAACAGGTGAATATATTAACTTGCCCAAACAAATGAAAGCATAAGGTTACTAGGGGATCTGGAATATACTGGAATATATAAAGGCAAAGATTGAAACCAGGCAGGATCACAAAGCTATTTTAGTACCTGCAAGTATCCAAAATGGTTCTAGTGTTGATAAACAACTATCTACAGGGGATGAATGGGATGGTCTGTCTAAAGATGATATATTTTGGTAAAACTGTCAGTGAAAGTTTTTGACATATGAAGTAGCTCATACCTAGGGGTAGGATGATTGCAAATTGTTTTGAATTATCTGTGCACCGAAACATTGCTTGTGTTATCAGTTATTGTATGCTATTTGATCATATTAACCTGTTCCCTTCCAGTTTCTGAAATCCCCATAGACTTTGTACACAACCCACCTGGTTCCCGTAGTCAAGGGGTTAAAAGGTTTGTTCAGATTTAAACATGTAAAAGATGTACCTTTTTATAAAACTGGAAGACTAAACTGGAATAATTAGAGTCTGTGCCCAAGTGAACCTTTGATATTGATTATAGTTTTTTGTATGAGTACAGATCAGAATACTGCTACATATGTGAACATATTTTTAGTTTAAAGGGCAATGAAACCCAAGCAAAATGTTGCTTTCATAGTCTTGAAGAGATTAAGTAGAATAATCTCTGAAAGTTAGAGCATAATCGGGTAAGAAACAAGAAAACTACGGCTCTTTGAAGATGTCCATGTATTGCTATGGGGAACTCAAATTGGCAACACACTCTGATAAGTGTGTGGACAACTCCCCATATGTTTTGTACACAAATGTTCCAATTTTTACAGTTTTCTTCATAGTCACATTTTTTCCATTCCCCCAACTCATGTATAAAAGCATTCTACAAAACATATGTTGAATTCGAACGAAGGGTAAACATACATTTTGAGAAAATTGAACAAAACTGAAATTTTGTGTACAAAATGAATGGGGAGTTGTCCACAACTTTGCCAGAGTGCGTTGACAATTTGAGTCACTCGAAGAAATACATGGCTCTTTTCAAAGAGCCATATAGTTCTTATTTCTTGACCGATTGTGCTCAAATTTTCAGAGACTATTCATTATATTTCGTGTCTTATAGTGCATACAACAATTTGTCTGGATTTCATTGTCCTTTAAATTTTGTATTTCAAACTGAACAAGTTTAGTACAGACATGCCTGGCTAAAAATGGTGCATGTACTATACGATGTCTTTAGCCCAGACATGACACAAGTTGATCATTGTGAATTCCTGGTTGGGAGGAAATGAAGCCTATCATCACAAGTGTCATCAATCCTCAAAAATCCTCAAAATTCCTCAAAATCATTCTCTCTTTTTTTTCTTTTTCTTTTTTTGTTATTTGATTTATTTGTCATAAAGTTTATGTATAATGATTTGTCTTATAAAAAATAAGAAAAATAACAATGTATTTTCCTGATTCTTGAGTACCAGAGTCCTAATGTATATTGAAAACACATACATTTTTGGATGTTGAGTTTTATTTTTCCTACACATGCATTTAACTCATTGCCTACTTGATTATATAATTCTCATACAGTTGATACACGGTGCACCAGGTAGATAAAGTTGTGGATTCATATGCAGAGAAATTTTTGAAATCGCATAAATGCTTGCTAAAACTAAAAGATACATCTTTTGGAAAAGTTGTATACTGCTACTAAACTATTAGTATTATTTACATGTGAATATTTTGTAGAAGTGTAAGAATGGGCCATTTAGGAAGTATAAGTTTTGGTTTCCAAAACAAACCACGAGTGAGATAAATGGGGGAGGGAGGCAAGTTTAACAAGTTAAGAGCTGCTACTGGGGCACCTGAACAGGAACCAGCTACCATGGCAACTGCCTTGCTAATGATGGACGATGTCTGACATGGCAGGATGATTCAATCATAGTCATGTGACATAGATTACTTGTATAGATTGTTTGCAGGAGTTATGATATAGATTTGCGGCATTGGTTTCCTAAGTTGTGACAAGTTTTCAATCGTGCCCATACCGATGCCAAATCTGTAATTAAGGTAGGATGGTCCGTAATTAGAGCCATTTCATCTGCAAGGACAGAATATTATGGGAGGGAAGGATATGAGGGTGTGTCTTGTTTTGCTTTCATGGGGGTGAAAGTTTTAGAGAGAGGGAGGACTGGGACATGGGGAACAGTGACATGGGGTTCCGAACAACTTTATTTTGAGGACAGATTGAATTGTGTTGAGTGACTACACTGTTTGGCTTGCAAGGTGGCAGCTACTGGTATTGATTATTAAACATTATATATGTTACGCAATAAAAGGAAAGTTCTGTATTGTTAAGTTATGGGATAGGAAGGGGTAGAGATGGACAAGGAGGAATACTGTGCTCTTTTTCTGTTAACCTTTTTTAGGACTGGTCACAAATTATGTTAGGTCTAGATGGAGTCATGGGAAATGTGTGCTGTGCCAAATCATATTCTCCTCAATGGGTTAAGTCAAAATTAAACTTTTCTATAAATTTATGTTGAATCAATCTGACATATATATATATATTCTCTGATTGACACCTAAATAAGACATCGAAACATGAGGAAAAACGTAATGAAGATTCATACAGGGGGCAATTAACGAGAGGCAAACAAGTTTTGGGGAAGAGCATTCTACAAGCAGTCAATCATGGAAGTTATGTTCTATTTATGTGATCTTTAAAGGCTTTAAGCTACCCCAGAGGTGTTAGTCGAAATCAAACATGATTCTTGTCTGAATGGCAGTCTCCATGAGTCCAGTGTTTGACCAGGGCACATTCATGCGGTCAATAATCCTTTCTCGGACAAACAAGTATGTGTTCTCTAACTAGAACACTAAATATTCTTGCAACCTGGAGAGGTGTGAGTGAGTCAAACATGATGTAAATGTGTAAGTTAGGAACAAACATGGCCGTTGTCTGAATGACAGTCTCAATGAGCCCAGTGTTTGACCAGAGCACATTCATTGGTCATTTCATATGGTCACTAATCCATTGGTGGACAGGCAACTGTGTGTAACTCCAACTATTACTTTCAGCCCAGAGGTGTTAGACAGAAACAAACATGGCTTATAGATGTGTGAGAGTGAAACAAATATGATTTCTGTCTCAAGAACCAGTTCAGTGAGCTCAGTGTTTGACCAGAGCACATTCAGTGGTCACTTCATGTGGTCAATAATCATTTCTAGGACAGATGAATGTGTGATCGCTTCATCATCATACAGTCAATTATCCTTCATTGTATTTTAGCAAGTATATAGTTTAAACTTTAACATGAAATATTCTGGCAGGCTTAGAGAAAAGTTGATATTCATTAAAGTATTACAGTAATTTTGTCTAAGGTGCAACCCAAATCACTTGACAATCTAGTGGTTATTATATATCTTGTTTTGACTACTAAAATGTATGAAACCAGCTTTATACATTAAAAATGCAGAGTTTGTTCTCGTTAGCCAGAGGTGTTAGAAAGAAGCAAGCATGATTCTCATTTCTATCAGTCTGAACGAGTCCAATGTTTGACCAATGTACATTCAGTGGTCAATTCATGTGGACATTAACAATGTTTGATTGGTCATTCTCCAAGGCTAGGTAGTGGTCACTAATCTGGACATTGTTGTAATCATCCAGAGTCACTATTTAGCACCCCCGTGAAAGTGTAATGACAGGATTCTACTAGGCATGGGGAAGTGGTTTATGAATGGTTACATGTTAGGGGGTTCTCAATTATTTAAAATGGTATTAGAAATCTTAATACAAAATAATCCATGAAGAAAATAATGCAGTATCTTTGATAGAATGTAATGGGCCTAGTACGGGGATGCTGG
>JBAMJV010014163.1:0-37453 GCA_037951105.1 Echinarachnius parma
GGGTCGGATTGGGTCGAGTCGGCTCTGTCTACGCCGTGCTTTACATTCATACAATGGACTACATATGTCATTTTGGCGATGCATGCATGTCTTTATAGCGCCTTATTTATGAATGTACACGTATACAAGCGCCATATTATCTCCCTTCGTCTATGTATACAAGTTTCAGTAGATAAACATAACTGTCAAGCAGTATATTATTTGATAAATCGCTCGCTGTATCAATATAAATAAGGTACTATTTATTTCAATCACGCGTGCTGGTCATGAACTTGATCTCTTTCATGTTACCCTCTCTCTCTCTCTCACTCTTTCTATATCTCTTTCCCCCTTTACACCCCCCCCCCCCTCCACCTTCCCCTCATCCCTTTCTTTTCACACTCTCTGTTCAAACTCTCTCTATGCCGCCTCATCTATCTCTCTCAATTAAAATGACATTATTCAGCGCGTTGTTTTTTAAAGAGTAGTTTCAATTTCAATTTCAATATCACCAACTATAAAGGAACAATTATTTTGTTGAATAAAAAATATCATGATTGCTAAAATACATTATAAAGCAAAAGAACACGTTCTACTACTGTATATTTTTATAACACCAGCATAAAAAGGAACAATATTTGTTTAAATTTCACGATCATTTAAAAAAATTATAAAGCAAAATAATAAACAAATATACCATGCACTGAAACTAGTGGCTCGAAATAGTGCATGATATATTTGTTTTATATCCTTCCAACAAATCTTGAAAAACCATGAATTACGGCACGGTATAGCACATTTTTCTCCATGGGCATTTTGTTTTCAACATCATCAACATCATAGCAATGCTATGTTTGGTCACATGACGCTATGTAGACCAATCACTGAACCGGATTTCATTAATGAAGGATATAACATCTTCTATTATACCCTACTGTTATATATTTTGATTTCTGTTCACTATTTTGTTAAAGCAAAAATATCAGTTTGGGGAAAGTTACCGAAAACATTTATTTTGGCCAAACCAATTGATCAATATTTTTGAATAAGTATGAAAAGGGGCTTGTGTGGTCAAATCCGAACATTAGTATCATTAAATGCAGAAAATAATATCGGAAGAAATCCAATGGCCGCCCGTGAAATTTGGCTATATATCCGCCACCCGTTCGCACCTGTCCCGCGCCGCTAGCGCTGGGCTGGAGATATCGACAAACCGCATACCGCATGGTCTGCACGTATACGCGAATCCGCATGAGGTTAAATCGGACTTTGACAACGTTCGTTTTATTTTGGAACCAATAAATGCTCAATTACTCAATTTCAAAGCAGTTTTTGTCAAAATGTTTACATTAACATCTAAGTTATGACATATTCTTTCACGTGGTAGGTGATGTATTGCACTCAGCGTGTACGTCTATGACCGAGCTAGACTGCGATTGCCTGCATGTGACGTCACAAAGATGACGTCATTTTTCTTCGCCCGGACTCAATTTTTTTACGGGGATTACTAAAGTGAATTTAAAAGTTGATTTTTTTTTATTTTACTGGGTTTTCTGACGCGGAAAATATGTTTTTATTAGTAATCTTCATGACAATCTACCTTAGATACAGTAAAACACAATTTGTAGGTAGTTTTCTTGTCATCCAACCTCTAACACCAACGTGCAAAAAGGAACAATATTTGCTTAGAATATCATGACTGTTTGTGAGACATTATAAACCAAATGAAAATGTTCGACTACACTTCTATCATATAATGTTGATGTCTCTTCCTTATTCTGTAAATAATGTCACCATTTAAAATGTCTGTTTCTCTCTCCCTTCACTCTCCTTCCATCTCCGTTTCTAATCTCTCTATTTCTTACTGTCTTATTACTATCTTATATACAACCCCTCACTCTCTCACCCCTCTGGTTTTACTCTTCCCATTTAGCTCTCTGTATCTCTCTATCTGTATATCCAACTCCCCCCCCCCCCCCCCCCCCCCCCCCCCCCCCCCCCCCATTCTGACGAGTAGGTCATAACGGTCCTCCCATCTGGTCTCCATTATTCCCGCAATGCGGTCACGGGTGATGGCTAATGGTCGACTGTTGCCCTCGCCATCCAAGTTCATTGCATGGTCTGTATACAATCAGATGTGGGCCATGTTTATACAAATGTTCATTATCACAGTAATGTTATTAGGCACACTCGTAGCGGTAGGAGGGTGAATTGCCCAGTTCGCCTTGATCTGTAAATATGTTCATTTGTTCATAATTATATTATCACATGTTTATCATTGTTCAGTTCATGTTTTTTTCATTGTTTATATTACCATGATTATGTTTATCATTGTTCATATTAGCACATGTTTATGATTGTTATACTATTGTTATATTTATACTATGTAAATATGTTTGTACTCTCATACCCCGAGAGGGGGGTCGATAGAGTCAATAAAAATCTTACAAATCTTACAATCATGTGAATGATCTTTGAGACGCTTAGAATAAATGCTCCACGTGGAGTGGAGATGGTGCACACAAGGTGTGCGGGCTGGAATAGCACTCATCATCCTCTGTATACAATCAGATGTGGGCCATGTTTATACAAATGTTCATTATCACGGTAGGAGTTGAAAGCCTCTGTGTGAATGATCTCCTCAGTGATCGCGAGCCGCTTGGAAGGAATGCTCCACATAGAGTGGAGATGGTGCACATAATGTGTGCGGGCTGGAATAGCCCTCACCATCCAAGTTCTTATTGTCTTTATACAATCAGCTATAGGCCATTTTTATATAAAAGGCGTGAAAGCCTTTCTATGAATGATCTTTTCAGTGTATATGAGCCACTTGAAAGGAATGCTCCACATGGAGTGGAGATGGTGCACAATAATGTGTGCGGCTGGAATAGCCCTCACCATCCAAGTTCACTGCATAGTCTGTATACAATCAGCTATAGGCCATTTTATATAACTGTTCATTATAACTATAATTCAATAGTTTAAAGCGCTTAGAGGTGATTGTATCATAATAGGCGCGACATAAATCAAACCAATTATTATTACTTGTCGATAGGTCTGAATCCATTTGAACTACGCCAATTTACTCATCTACTATTAAAGCTAAATGACAGTAGTGGGAAACGCCCCCACATACAAACAAAATAAATGTACCCCTCTTATTACCAACCATGGGAAAGAATATAATTTTACTAATATGGGGTTATAACAATTTGACCAGGAAATCGCCTACTAATTGATATATTTGCAAAATTATAAAACTGATTTGCCGCAAATCGATTTCGCCAAAGCGGAATCGCGCATACGCTATACGTGCAAAATACCCCGTGGTCCCCCATGTGGAGTCCGGTATGCGGGCTTGTCGATATCTCCAGCCCAGCGCTAGCGGCGCGGACAGGTGCAAACGGGCGGTGGATTTATAAATTTCACGGGCGGCCATTGGATTTCTTCCGATATTTCTGCATGCTTATAGGTTCAGATCTTACCACACAAGCCCTTTTTAAATACTTATTCAACAATATTGATCAATTAGTTTGGCCAATATAGATTTGTTTCGGTAACTTTCCCAAAACTTTTATTTAGCTTTAACAAACTCAGAATGTAGAGGCTTATGATTATGATTAGATATACTCTATGGATTGGGATTAGGGTGAGGTTTGGTTTTAGGATTGGAGCATGTACATTATGTCTTACAAACCAAAATGTGACGTAGACTCAGCGACCATAAAGTCAATATACTGGCGTTTGCAGGGTCCCACCTAAAATAGCGAATAGGTCCCATTGAGTGTTATCCCAGTCGCAATCGTCGCTTGGCTTCGATCTCGCGACCCTGTGACTGGAAGCCAAGTTAGTGTCTATCTTATCGTGCCACAACATCTCTGCTAGATTACTGCAGCGTCATTATTGAATGTCATTTTTTAAATACAGTAATGGTATGATAATGAGACAACTTAACTTGTTTATGTTCTATTATTATGGATTGGTTCGGAATTATTTGAAAAAAGGGGAATTCCTCTAATTCAGTAATAAAAAAAATATATAAAAAAAAGAATCGTTGGTTTCCTTCCAAAATCGATGAATGAATTCAATACCATTATAAAATACCAATAACAATCTTACACGGAATACCACCTCTGATGTGCCCCTTCAGAAGGGTTTTTTCCGTTTTTGATTTCGTTTTTCTTTCGTTCATTTATTGCATTTTGAGAATCGATGCTCATTGAATTAACCCCTTTTACGATCCAGCAAGATTGAGCACACTCCGTTGCTGACAGAATGTCATCATTCGATAATATTATTATCTTTCCCAGAATATTTTGAGAGAGCACTGATAATTTTGCATTTTACTTCCGATTGTTTTATTGCTATACCGCTGCAGGGGGGGGGGGGGGGGGGGGGGGGGTGCCTAATGTTCCCTTCATGCATGTTCCTATGCATGTCAGGGTACATAATTATGTTTTAAAAACAACTATAAGCCAGGAGAAGATGTACATTCTTTTTACATGATTGTTTCAGAAAACAAATTTTCTTCCATACTTTGTTTATGTTTTGCCACAACCAGGCTGCTGATGACGAGTGTGGAACTAACCTGTTTTTGAGAACTTACTTTAACATTTTACTGATTGTGACTTTATGGGCTAACTCCTGCCGGAGTGTTGCCCTGTTGGAGCTAATTCGTTGGTATTTTTTCATATTTGTCCATAATAGTTCATTCAAAATGACAATTCTTTGGTTTATCCCCTCCAATATACCCCTACCATAAGTGTTCTATAACTGTTCCGTTTTGTCTATAACACATAAGAGTTTTACACAGGGTTAAATATTTTAGTATTCTTTCACGAAATTGTAATCTCTGCAACTACTATTCCTACACCTGGGCCCGTATTCAATTCCGTACTTAAGTACTAAATTTAAGCAATTTACTTAGTATTTGGCTTAAGTAAATTACTTAGCCAAAATTGAGATTCAATTCATCGGCTAAGTATTTTACTAAGTAAAGTATGATTTTGTCTTAGTAAATTACCTAAGTACTTTACTTAAGCAAGGTTGCTATTCAAATCCCTCATTGTGACTAAGTAATTTGCTTAAACTTAGGAAAATCATTAGGACACTTAAGCATAGCTTAACGCTGGAATTAGTGGGAAAACGGGTATTTAATATGGTGGTGAAACGACATTAAATGCACCAAAATAGAAATGCAACCCCCTTCCCCTGAAAGTTATAATTTAAGATGATACAAGCGCATTATCAAAGCGAATTGTGCGCATGCAGTGCGCTTCAATTCAGGCGCATTAAGAGTCGTTGCGCACATGAAATCACAGATCTACGCGCCAAAAGGCTGTGTACAGTGCACTATTATTAAAGAACAAACATAGTGAATGGCAATCATACAGGGAAAAGAAAAAAAATCAAGCTGTTACCGAATATTATCTGCTTGATTTGTTCATCTTTTGTTTACTTGTATGGATGTTGTCGATATAATGTGATCTACTATTGTAGTAATCCATGCCATTTTTGGTGGACATATTCTTCAAACATTGCAAGTGATATATTTATGGGACATTAAATAATGGTCGCAGCCGGTGGGTAAGTTATTTTTAATACTTCTTTATCATACAAGTACCTTTATTCCATGTTTGAAAATAGTTTGCTGGTTCGTTATTGGACCGGAGGCATCATATGGATCATATTATGTCAAACATCAATAACTGTCTCCACTTTCGGAGCTTCAAACAATCAAACTTTCACAAGAGCATAGCCTAGATCAATAGGCCTGCATATTATGGATCCGACAATCGACATGGCATACCTCATACAAACTCAAGAAAACCATAAGCAAGCAGTGATTTTATTCCTCGACTTTGATGTTTTTCTGCTCATTTTGATGTTTTTCTGCTCATTTTGAAGCTTTGACTGCTCCATATAATACCGTAATAACGTAACGTTTCAATCAAGATTGCTGTTATGATCATGCAATTCTGTTTTAAACACATGAATTCCCATTGACAAGCGTCGCACAAAATTGGTTTGCGATTTTGTTTTAACACGTGAATTCCCATAGACAAGCGTCGCACAAAATGGTTCGCGGATACCATCAGTACTAATTTACAAACCATTGTGACGTCACAAGTATTTTACTTAGATTTTGTCTTATGTAAGTAAAAGTCTAAAATGCGATTTGAATACGAGATAAGTAAAGTTCTTAGCTTAGCAATTTACTTAGTAAATTTCTTACTTATTCTAAGTACGGAATTGAATACCGGCCCTGGATCTTTCAACCGTTTTGTTTTAATGTGATGTGTCTAAAACTGACATTCAATAGAGAGAGGGAGAGATTATCAGAGTCAGTATAAAATCCATGATGGTATAATATTTTTTTACCCAATGTGAAAGATTTATATATATCAAATGTTATATTAAAGTGAGGCCTGTAAAGTGTCAGATATTGCCCAAAATGACATTTGAGACTTCAATCATGTACCAAAATCATTTTAAGATATATGTCCGAATGATGTGTGAAAGTTTCATTGAAAAAAGAACACTGCTTTTCTGGTTAAAAAGGCGAAAATATGCGTCAGCTTTTACAACGGACGTTTATGAGGTTTATGCCCGTTTGTTATTCTTTTGAGCAGAATGATAGATATCGTCATACTAAAGGGGCATTTGAAAAAAATCTAACCCCATTTTATTCTTCTCTTACCATAAGCTAAACAACACGGTAGAAGAGAAACGAGGAAGCTCCAAGTAATTTTCGTGGAGTTTACAGACACTTTACAGGCCTCACTTTAATGATATCGCGTGAATAAAAGAAAACGTCCACGATTTGTATCCGAATAGCTTTACATACGGGTACTTCAGCACTCAGCAGGTTCCTGAACGGATTTTGATCAAACAAACTTTATTTTGTTTCGGAATGTATGTGTTCTTGCAAATTGTACACTCAGTTTTCCTCTGCTGCTATAGCCACTCTCTTGAACTAGCATACTGTTATCTTCATTGTACCGTACTTTGACACCAATGGGTCACTCAGTTTTCCTCTGCTGCTATAGCCACTCTCTTGAACTAGCATACTGTTATCTTCATTGTACCGTACTTTGACACCGATGGGTTTAGAATGTTCTTGGGCTGGGGCCAGTTACGAGTCATTCACCCTAGAACATGAAAAGCTCAGACCCATTCTTCAGAGATGCTCGACATAGGCACGCACGGAATGTCGGAGGATGTTCCTCGGTCGCGAAGAGGATGAGAGGCTGAGGGATGGGCGAGAGGGGATATTAAAGGTAATCTTTAGTTTTGGTCATTCTCTAACGTTTGTGTTTTTACTTTTTACAGATAACTTATTTAGAATATGTACATAGGCCTATTTCAGAGGTTTCCTTTAATTTTACAGAAAGAAATTTCTTTTGCCATGAGATATCGATGATTCTAGACCAGAATATTCCTTTAAGCTGGGAAGGGAGGGCAAGAGGTGATGATCCTTAGAAACCGCTAAGGGTTGTTAAAGGGGGATAATGTTTGCTTTGGAAACCGTATCATTACGATACGGGGAAGGGGTCAGCGGATAATGAGATCGGGTTAAAGGTAATATCGAATTCTGGTACTGAGATTTCAGCTGTCAGAATCTCACAAAATCAAATGAAATGTGTACCAAATATTTAGCATGACATACAAATAAATATCACAGATTGAGATGCAAAAAATAATTAGATCCCGTCGTGATCTAGTCCAACGAAGGCCTAGTCCCATAATGGTCAACTTTATATCGATGCTTTTTGTGCACGTGTTGTCCTGTGAATTTTTGTTACTTTGTTAACATTTAGCTTCTCCGGACTTCACAATTATCCACCCTATATAACAATGATATAGTGTTTTTAATGGGAAACAGTATAATTAAAAGTTCACAATTGTATAATTCATGTTAAGGGAATTACAAAGATAAGGGTGAGTATGAACGAAAATAATGTGGAATATTTGTTGAGTTAGAAGAAGATGAAGTTGCGCAACGACCGGTAGCATGTATGTTCCTCAGTCGCGAAAAATAGTTAGTTTAGTTTGAACTTTCAAGATCGGATCATCTAGGCGTAAAAACGAGACGGAGGTTTTGAGCTCAATGACAAACCACCCCCCCCCCCCCCCCCCCCAACCACCCACCCACCCCATCTCGGTATCTTGATTTTGTTTTTTGTTATGCTTACAAATACCTAATCAATATCTTCTATAGCAGCGAGCGAGTGGACACCGACACCCATTCTCAATTCCCATTCGGGAAAAGGGGGGTTGTCCCTAAAAATTCCCGACTGTCATGTGATATGTACGTACTACCAAATTACAAAACGCGCCACTCATTATACCTCACATGCGATCAATCATAAAACTAATCAACGAAGGAAATTAAACCGTACAGGTGTATCGTTTGTCTTTGGTGGATAAAAGAGTGTTATATATAGCATTTTTGTTCTCCAATCACGAGGGGAGGCAGCATATAGGTCGACATTTTACGCACCTAGCTAGATTTAAAAAAACAAAAACAAAAAAACAAAACTGCTTTATGGTAATTTACAGTTTACATTTCAATAATATAAAGATAAAACGTGATTTTAATCGCGCCAAAGGGTTCGATCATTTTGTGTGTGTCCCGTATGATGCATAGCGTGGTAATAACTTGGCGCAACCTATATACCAACATCACGGTCTGGAAGAGAGCGCACAGTTATGTACAGGTTTGTTTGCACCATTGATCATTGATCTGAAATACTGGACGAAGTTTACCTAATCTACGACGTTGTAACCCGTTAAAGCAAGTAAACGTGGACATGTCATGATTTGAGTATACTGCTGGGGTTTGATTGATTGCTTGTTTTTGAGCACATGAGTATATGATTGTAGTTATATTTTGTTTTAAGCTCCATCAAAATAATGTTTTCATTAATACTAAGAGAACATAAAATGGCGCCCACTCATCTCAGTTGCAGATGGTTTTTCCCCCAATCCAGCAATTCATGTACATGGTTGGCAGGCAGAGACATTCATGGGGCGAGTCTCTATCAATAAAAGTTGAGCACCAAAACATATGTCGTATCGAGAATTCATTAGGCGTCTGTCCCACAGCCCGACGAATAAACCCGGTGATGGAAATCTGTTATCGGTGGAATACGAGATTTACATCAGGATGATACGGGGGGAACACATCCCAACACACATGTTCAATTACTAGATGATGAATTAAGAATAAATGCAAACTACTATTGCCTGCGGCCCCCTTGCTTTGGATTGGTAAACAAGCTTGGAAGCTGAGAGTGCTGTCTCCCTTCAAAATTGCCAATCGTCCCTGAAACATGACAATGCATATTTTTCATCAATTTCGGGTAAATGACATCGCTGTAAGCAAAAAAACAAACATAACTAACAAGCACATACATCCTCCCCTCTCACATGGTGCAACCGCAAACCTCGCGTATTAAAGGGGTAGTGCATTTTTGGTAAGGCTGATTTTTAGTAACCAAACCTGGACAGTAACATTATAAACTAATAGGTATAACTCCACCATGCTCGAAAGGTATACAAATTTTTTAAAAGCCCGTTATCATTCAAAAAGAGCCATTAAAACACAAGAGGGCGCTTTCTTAAGAGGCATTGGTTTCTACAATTTTTCATACAAAATTATGCTTGTGATGTTTTATTGAAATAATGATTAAATAGACAGATCAGCAACAAATATTTTTAAAACGCTTTTGACAATTTTTGAAAAAGTGCAAGCATTTTTTTTATTTTTTGAAAAATCATCTAATTATTTGGGCCCCAAATAATTATAAGATCAGATATATTTATTGATATTTCAGCCGGTAAAAATTGACAAAAAAGAGAACCTGACATGGTGTCACTCACAACGCCCTAAAACAAAAACTACACGACCAAATTGACTGTTCTTGGTATCGTTGTTCATTTGAAAAGACACCCTACCCGATGGACATAATATATTTGTTACTATATTTTGGGAAGTGCCCCGTTCGGTTTTTTTGGGCCACCCTGTATAACATACATTATTTGCGTCCCATCTATATTCAACGAAACCCTCAAAATTGAATCGGATCAATTGACTTGTAAATAAGAATGGAATGGTTATTTTGTACATACAAAAGTACACCTTTCTATCTGAAATAACATTTGAAAACAATTACCTGATTACGCACTTTATTCTAGCTTACAGTAAAACATTAAGAACGATATGAGAGTGTGTTGATACTAATCATTCCCTAGACTGGCCCTTTAAGGAATGTAAGATGCAGACGAAATGAAAACAACCCCTCGGACGTAAACCGAGTTATAGCTGCAGAACTTTTCTTACCTCAAACTGTACATACTACAGGGACTACGAATTACAGCGACACTGACGCCGGTATAGCTTACAAGTCTAGGACAGCCCTTTATATACGAGAAAACTTCGAGTAAAATGGATTATGGAACAAAGGGTTGAAACTGTTAAGTTTCTTGGAATTTATATAGATGATAATATGAAATGGAAAAGTCAGGTTAATAAGTTGTGTAATCAGGTTTCAAGAAATATTGGTGTTATAAATAGATTGTCTGAGTTTATACCACAAACTATATTATTAACTTTATATAATACTCTTATATTGTGTCATTTAAATTATGGAATTTCAATTTGGGGATCTGCAAATAATTATTTATTAAATAGAATATTAAAGGCCAAGTTGAGTTTTGGTAATTTCCAAAGTGCCCCCCCCCCCCCCCCCCCCCCCCCAACATCGATTGTAACGGATTTGGTTGATTTCAATTCCATATGAAAGATCATCGAAAAAAACATGGGAAATAATAATAATTTCCATTCAAATGCTCTAATTGTTGTGAAATTTGCTTTCAAAATATCATATAAAAGTGGTTGACGCCCGGGTATCACTTTTTAGAACCGCTAGTGCGAGGCACTAGCGTTCTATGTTCTCCTAATAAAAGACTGAAACCAAATATTTGTGTGCACGCTAATTGTGCTTAAAACTATACATATGATACGGTACTTACCAGCAATTTACTCTCCAATATGTGATCCAACTACCGGGTGGATTAAGATTATGATTTTTCCTTCCATTCCGCAAAAATCAGTGATATATGCGCCTCATGGACCAGTCTCTCCGTGTGTTAGCGCGACTGTGAACGAAAGGCGAACGAATGCGAATGGGGCTTGCGAGTTGCGTCAACGGCAGTGTTGGAGTCATACTTCTATGGTTGCGATACATAATATACACGTACTACTGTATAGTATTACCGCACACAGTGACTGCACTACAGTCCCGTATTACCGCACACTGCACTATACAGTCCCGTATTAGGACCTACAACGCTAGTGCTTCGCGCCGAGTTAATTTGACACTTCGAGTTGTAACGGCTCTTTTTGAATGATAACAGGGGTTTTACTTTGTCGTTTGTAATTGTGTATACTTTTCGAGCATGGTGAAGTTATAACTATTAGTTTGTATCGTAATCGTGCAGGTTTTGGTTACTAAAGTTAAGTTTGACCAATACTCAACTATCCCTTTAATATTACAGAAACGTTGTGTACGTATAATATCTAAATCTGGTTTTAGAGCACATACTGCCCCTCTATTTAACACATTTAAAATGTTGCCTGTTCATGCAATGTATAATTATAATGTTAGTATATTTATGTATTTATATTTTAATGATTTATTACCAACTAATTTCCATTCATTCTTTGATAGAAATAGTGACATTCATTCTTACAATACTAGAGGAAAGTTAAATGATCGTATTATTTATGGTTAATCTTCACTCTCACGTACTTTAATATCATACAATGGTCCACTGCTGTGGAACAGTTTACCTGAAAATATCAAGAATTCAAAATCGCTTAATATATTTAAATCTAAATTTAAAGAGTACATTTTTAATAAGCTTTAGCATTTTATGCTTCATTTTTATTTCTTATCTTTGTGAAATATGTAAATAGTAACGTTATTTTTCTTCCTTATCACTTTACTCTTATTTCAGTTTATATATTCAGGGGTTATGCTTATAAGTCATTTGTGACTTTTTATAATCCCCACATTTACATAATGTTAGTGCAATTTTGTGTTTTCTTTGTTTTCTCTTCTGTTATACTTCTTTTTATGTGTTATGCTATATTGTTTTAATTCAACTGTATGTACTTATGTTCATGTTTTTTATACAAATGTGAAAAAAATTCAATTCAATTCAATTCAATCTTGATACGACATACCCCGGCGATTATCTACGACCCCTAACGACATGATGTATGTTAATGATCTTCATGCGTGGGTTTGTAGAGGGCACTGTTCGAAAAACTTCACCGCGGTTTGCCATTTTGAACTAGCCTAGGTTAGTTTGTTCACACAACATAAAGCCGAGCTAGTGTGCATTAAGCCATTGTGCGCAATGCGTTCGCAAGATGGAACCACACATGTGATGTACGGATCCGAACCTCCTTTAACCTGTATGGTTGATACAAGGCACACCAGGGTCATGTAGACAATAACTTAAGTAAATGCCCATGTAATCACTTGCGGTCGCGACTCTCGTGCGAGAGGTGTCTGCGTCACCCAGACACTCAATGGATCCTACTCGGAACTCAATGGCAACACGACTCTCGTGCGAGAGTTGTCTGCGTCACCCAGACACTCAATGGTTCTTACTCGGCACTCAATGGCAACACGACTCTCGTGCGAGAGGTGTCTGCTTCACCCAGACCCTCAATGGTTCCTACTCGGCACACAATGGCAACGCGACTCTCGTGTGAGATGTGTCTGCTTCATCCAGACACTCAATGGTTCATACTCGACACTCAATGGCAACGCGACTCTCGTGTGAGAGGGGTCTGTGTCACCAAGATACTGAATGGTTCCTACTCGGCACTCAAATGCAATGCGACTCTCGTGTGAAAAGGGTCTGCGTCATCCAGACACTCAATGGTTCTTACTCGGCAATCAATGGCAACATGACTCTCGTGTGAGAAGGGTCTGTGTCACCCAGTCCCTTAATGGTTCTTACTCGGCACTCAATGGCAACACGACTCTCGTGTGAGAAAGGTATGCGTCACCCAGACCCTCAATGGTTCCTACTCGACACTCGATGGCAACGCATCTCTCGTGTGATAGGGTTCTGCATCACCCAGACACTCAATGGTTCCTACTCGGCACTCAATGACATCACGACTCTCGTGTGAGAGGGGTCTGCGTCACCAGACACTCAATGTTTCCTACTCGACACTCAATGACATCGCGACTCTCGTGTGAGAGGGGTCGCGTCACCCAGACACTCAATGGTTCCTACTCGGCACTCAATGACATCGCGACTCTCGTGTGAGAAGGGTCTTCGTCACCCAGAGGGCGCTTATGGTGCAGCGATGCGCTTCATTTAGCTTGTGAAAGACAGAACCCAATATGATTAAAGTTGTAATTATTTTGCTGTTTTCTCATGTATGCGCGATTAATAATTCCCTGTGATTGCAATTTTCATAATTGTTTAGAGAATTTTAATTCAAGCCTTGTAAACCACAACGTCAGCCATAACCTCCTCTACCCGCTTCCTTTAACTCATATCACATATCTTTTAATGGTATTTTGTCGGTTTTCATTTCTATATCTATCCTATTTTGATGTGTACCATGCTTACAACTTGACTTAACACACCAAACTATAAGAACCATTTTGAAGGTATTTCTTAAGGCATACTACAAGTGAATTTCTATGGAAAATATATTACCGGGATCTGTGGCCTATGGTTAATTTGAATCAAGCGCTATCCCATATAATAATAATAATGGTGGCTACTTATACAGGGTGGCCAAAAAAAAACGGAACGGGACACTTCCCAAAATATATTATGTCCATCGGATAGCAAGATACCAAGAACAGTCAATTTGGTCGTGTAGTTTTTGTTTTAGGGCGCTTTGAGTGACACCATGTCGGTTTCTCTTTTTTGTCAATTTTTACCGAGCCATTGCTTGATAAATCGCACGTACCGCCTTTCATAGCGTTGAACGATGCGCGCCATTGTTAGTGTGCACTCAGCCGTGTGCCGAAAGAATGGGCATCGTCGTTCAATGGTATTACGGGCAGGGAGTGCGATTTAACTGGCATTGACTAGGTAAAAATTTACAAAAATGGGCACCTGACATGGTCTCACTCACAGCGTCCTAAAACAAAAACTACACGACCAAAATCATTGTTCTTGGTATCGTTTTTCATTAGAAAAGACACCGTATTCGATGGACATAAACATGTTTGTACTATATTTTGGGAAGTGCCCCGTTCCGGATTTTTGGGGGCCACTCTGTATAGCGCACGTTCCGTTTTTCGACGCTCGCGGCACATCACTATTATTACCCCGTATGTACATAGGGATATTTGTACGTTATGTAATGTTCTGGATAATTATAGTCTCAGGATTCATCCGAGAAAGAAAACAAGTTTGTGAAATGAAATACAAAATTAAACTGAAAGGATCATAATTTATGAAAAAGTAATCCATACAAAATCAATAAGATTTGAATTATTTGTGTTCAGTTCATGTCCACATTCCCGTGGGAATGCCCTTAGGCCTTATTCCAAGGGTAAGAATAGTTTTGCACCTGTATGCATCAATTCTTTTTGTGCAATGTAACACGAAAATGCAATATATCGATCAGTTTTCCAGGATACTTAATTTTATTACATTAATCATCATAATTAAACAAAGACATTTCAGCATTGTTTCCTATTAAAGAATCATACTGGCTCTTTTTATTTCTATTTACATTTTACATTTTATTTAAAAGGAAAAGGATATAGCCGTTGTTTTTTGCATTTAGACTAACCGTAAAATGGGTTCATTCCGATCCAAATTTAGATGGCAAAAATTATCAAATTTAGTAAACATGTTTTATTGATTGATTGATTGATTGATTGATTGATTGATTGATTGATTGATTGATTGATTGATTGATTGATTGATTAATTAATTGTTTGTTTGATTCATTCATTCATTCATTCATTCATTCATTCATTCATTCATTCATTCATTCATTCATTCATTCATTCATTCATTCATGCATTCATGTATAGATTGATTGATGGATTGATTGATTGATTGATTGATTTATTAATGCATGCATTCATTCATTCCTTCATTCATTCCTTCATTCATTCCTTCATTCATTCATTCATTCATTCATTCGTTCATTCATTCATTCATTCATTCGTTCATTCATTCATTCATTCATTCATTCATTCATTCATTCATTCATTCATTCATTCATTCATTCATTCATTCATTCATTCATTCATTCCTTCATACATTCATTCATGCTGATTGGTTAACTAACATTAAATTTGTTTTTTTTATATCACTGCGGTACAATAGACTGATTAGTTGATTAGTTGATTACTTGACATAATTTCCACGGCAAATGTTGATTAGCGGACCGCTGTTGTTGTGTGTTGCTCGTTTCGTTTTACTTTGATGTTTCTCCAGCTCTGTCTCTCTCCACTCTACAAGGAAATGTCAACTCTCTCAGTATCCATGTCATGAACCAACGATTGGGTTATTACACATGTCATCATGGCAATGTTCCTTTGGCAGATAAAGAGGTTTAATTCTATTCGGATCTCATTTGCTTCGCTCCATCGCTCTGTCCCGCTTCATCGTATAATAGAGCGCCTCCCATCGAACGGTGACGTATCGTTGATAGCCCACTGAATCTACGCACCAAATGTAGCGGGAGGGTTAAACTGGTTGGAATCTCGACCCCTCTATGGTGGCATCTGTCGAGATGCCGGCACTGCGCCACGTTGACGGGACCCGCATGTGTTGATGCCAACATCTTCTCATCTAATTGTGGCTCCAATGTTTGGTCTTTGGAGGACGCGGTGGGGTTCCACAGCGGTGGTCACTCGTCCGGCTGCGCCTAACATTCATGACTTGTGATGTCTAGGACGGACAGCAGAGGGGTCCAGGTGAGGGGAGAACATAATTGGGCTGTAAAGGTGTGTAGGAGCGAAATCGAGACATATAACTCCCTCTGCATGATTTTTCTCCGATATCATGTTTTTGGAGGACGCTATGGGTTACGCAGCGGTGGTCATCTTGTCTTGCAGCGCCCAACATTCACGAATTGTGATGTCTAGGGGACACAATAGGTGTACAACAGGACCAGGTGAGGCAAGAATGGTAAGGATGGAGTAGAACAGAGGCATAGGTTGAATATTTATCGACGGACGAGGGGACCTAAATCTGAGAGGAAATGAGAAGGGATGGGGATAGAGTGGTGGATTTGGTTTGGATGGGTACAGGGAAGCGCAGCTCGGACTTCCCAATTCTTTGAGAATAGTATGTAGTTATACAAACAAGAGAGCAGATAAGAGGGGTGGAGATTAAAGTCATAGAACAGTATTGGGTGAGTTACGGAAATCAACTCTATTGGCCAAACAAATTGGTCAACATGGTTGAAATGGTATAAAAGTAGGTTTATGTGGTAAAATAGGAACCATAGCATCGTGAAATGCGGAAATATAAGTTACATGCGCAACTGCTTAGATTGGTGAAAAAGTTCACAGCTTGTTCCGCCCGTCCTTCCCGGCTTGAGTCTTGTAGCCGATCGGCTAGCCGATCTGCCATGCGCGGCGGGGTTTACGTGTGCTTTGCATATAATGTGCGGATACAAATTTAATTACAACCGTCGGCGAAATCGATCTTTTACCAGAGATGTTTTTTCTAAATTGCAAATATATAAATTAATAGGCGATTTCTTGGCCAAATGATTATAATCCCATATAAGTAAAACTACATTCTTTCACATGGTCGGTGATAAAAGTCGTACAGTCGTTTCATTATTTTTGTAAAATACTGTTATTTGGCTTTAATGGTTGGGGTGAAAAATGGGTTGGGGTTGGGATAATATAAAGGTGCGCTCCCAAAAACATCCCTCACTGATGAATCTCCAGTATATATACTTATTGGAGTGCCCATGCAGTACGTATCTCAGCGGTAGGCATCTCATCAAGCCGCGCCCTATATACATTCATGATTACATTCATGAGGGGGTGGGGGGGGGGGGTGGGGGGAGGGGGTTTGGGTGAAAGAGGAGGACAGACAACAGGTATCCCTAAATGTTTAGTTGTTGAAATATCTCAGCGTTGAGCACCCCATCAAGCCGCGCCAAACATCATGACTCTGCATTATATAAGACGGTAAGCGGGGATGTTGGGTGTGAAAAGGGGGATTTGGTTAAAGAGGAGAGCAGAAAACAGTTGTCCCTCTCTGATCCTGCTCTCCAATGTCATTAAAGGGATCTAGTATATTTGTTGACATGTGCAAAAAGTGATGAGTGGTTGATACAATGTATATTGTTGTTATCTGATATGTCTACTGGGTCTTGTGTGAAAATTTCAAGTTAAATAGACTTTATATGGCCGAGTAATGAGCAATAATGCAAAGTGACATTCACTAACTCATTGCACTCACTTTGTACACGGTTCTGACGATCCGTTGGATAATTTGACATCTGAACTCTTCAATCGTAAATTTATTTTTAACGAAAGGGAAATTTGAAAAACCGAAACCTGTTCCATGCCTTTTTTGTTAATAAGAATACAACAAGTTATGAGAGAACCGCTAGAATTTCAATTGGATTTGAGAATTTGGACAATGTTACTAAGTCCCTTTAATGTTTAGTTTTTTGAAGTATCTCAGTGGTGGGCATCTCACCCTGCTGCGCATTACATTAATGACTCCAGATTGTTATTAGAGTAGGCTGAGGAGTTGGGATATGTTATGGGAGGTCCAGAGTCACGTCGGAGGGGGCTATAGAAGCAAGCCAACAATTTCCGTCCAAGCGTGTTTTTTTATTAAGTATTACTAATCTTATAACTGCAATTTGATTACTTGTTGACATAACTGTCATTCAAATCCCTTCGGTATGTTCCGTGAGCTACTATAGCCATGCACATCTTCTCTCCATAAAGATTGCGCTCAAATCTTTCACTCTTGAAGATTATAATGTCATTCAACATCGGCGCGTCATCACCATTAGGCATCTTAACTGCACATTTTGTGCTATGTTGTTCTATGTTGTTTAACTTTTCCTTGGAACAAAAGCAACCCGTTGCTCAAACCGTCGGGAAAAGAAAGCTAGAAAGCACGAATGAAAATTAGAGGGAGAAAGGACCAGAGAGGGACAACGAGGGGATGAGGAGAGAAAATGTGATAGAATGAGCAGATAAATAAATAAGTACTCATTTATTTGTGTATATTTTTATTATATTGTTTAAAGATAATATTATGACATTTTACGTACTGTATATATAAGCAAGAAAAAGTATGTGTACTATTGATCATAACTTCATCAATAAATATACTGTGATATAAAATAAGCGAATTACCATTATTGCATTTATTGCAGGAATTCTTAGAACGAGATTCCTGTAGTGAAAGGGGTGCAAGGGGGGGGGGGGGGGAATTATGTTCATGTTGCCCCACACCCCCCCCCCCCCCCACCCCCTCAACTGTCCTGTCTCTGTGTGGATGAAAGAAGGGAGTCTAATCACAAAATTACCGAAGTAGTGACATCACATTATGTTGTGTTATCATAAAAAACAACAACAACAACTTGCATTTTAATTCGGACTTTCTGGTAGATGGTTGTATAGCTGGAAGATTGCCCATCTTAGCAACCACCTACTCAGGCCACAACATTTGTGGCTTGTCTGACATTGTTTATAATAGAAACCACGGCATCACACCTCGTTACTCTACAAGATCAACATGCACTCACGAGGAAAATGACAAAGACAGAAGCTTTACCAACCATATACTGACCCAGAAAAACCACACCGGGTGAACATTGATGTCCGAGGGAGTCTGAGGTGAGATGTTGTCCTTCAACTATAGCCCGACGTGATTGATCGTGGTTGTGGCGAATTGATTTTCCGACGCGTGGTTTGAAACGGATGAAGAGTATATTGACACGGATGAGGTCATGTGACCCCAGATGGATCATGACAACAAGAGTCAAGACCAAGTGGAGTCTGACTATATTCATGTGGGCGTACTAGCCCCCAATCTTTTTGTCGGGGTGGGAGGGGGGGGGGGGGGCTGATCCGCCCTCTATTTTGACGAACTAACCGTTCGATTTTCTCCATTTAATGTGCCTACATCTTAAAGGGGTGAAAAGCGAAAAGTAGGTTTATTGAAACTCTCTATCTTACCCTACCTCTCGGGTGACAACATTTCCAAACATATTTAACAGATTTTGAGGGGTGCAGCCTCCTTCCAACCCCCTCAAATACGCCAGTGACAATATTGCATTTTTCTGACGAGCGCCAAGACCAAGTTACACGCATTGTCAAAATAATACATAGCCAACATGTAAACATACAAAAACATAATAATTACAGGCTTTAAATTTGAACTAGGTAACTCGCAACCCAATGTCAAGGACACTTGATAATTATTCCGCATCGCGATCGAGGTTTGAGTTTTTCCTTCTTAAAGCCAAATATTGTATAGGACTCAGTAAATTCGTTTCACAGACATGACAGAGAATACCTGAATTAGTCTAGTTTTGGCGAATGGCAACATTGATACCCTGTACCAGGGGTGCGAAAAGCAAGTCAATGTCAAGAAGTGACAGGCGAACGTATGAAGTGTCAGTTGAAATTCCTCTTGATAGAACAACCATGATAATTTAGATAGATTTAGGTCAGGTGATATTTGCGGGGAGCGAGAGAACAGCCGTCCATCAAGTATAATGCCCATAGACATTCCAACACTCTCACGACATAGGACTGTTTATTTTGAGGATCATTTCGGGAAAAAGCGTCTCGGAATAAGCTTAATCGATAAATGTCATCTGGTTCAGTCGACCTCTGAAGCAGATGCGAAGGAGAGATGGTGCCAGCTCCAGCAGCCATGCAGTCGTGGCGAAGCAAGAGTCAAGAGTCAAGATGGGTGGTAGGAAGGGAGCAGTTTTGCATGAGAGCGCTAAACCGGAGCAGTTTTGCATGCACGGTGTGGCGGAGAAGTTTCGCCGGAGGTGGGCTAAAATGAGCGGTTTGCAGAGGAGAGGGGGGGGGTGGGGGGGGGGGGGGGGGGGAGAGGGAGAGAGAGAGAGAAATTTCGCACACGGGTAGCAACAACAGAACAGTTTTGCACGAGGAGGCAAAATTGAGCAGTTTTGCACGAAGGGGGCAAACACGAAGCGCTTTTGCAGGAGGGGGAAGATGTGGAGCAGTTTCGTATGAAAGGGGGGGGGGGGCAAAAACGGTGCCGTTTCGGCGCCACGGGGGTAAAACGGAGAAGTTTCGCACGAGGGAGGCAAAACGGAGCCGTTTCGCGCGAGGGGCACAAAATGAGAAGTTTAGCACAAATGGGGCAAACCGCAGGACGTTTCGCACAAGGAGGCAACATAAAGCAGTTCTGAACGAGAGGGGGGCAAAACGGAGCACCTTCGCACCACGATGAGGGCAAGGGTCCCAATAACCTGGCCGCAAGCATCGTCTTTATTTAATTTTGCCATTCAGGGGGCACAGAGGGGATTACCCTCCTTGTCCCATTACATCACAGGTATGCCACTAAAATAATGTAACAATTACTTTTGGAGCTGTAAATTAATTAAGAGTTGCACTATAACAAGGATTCTCATGACATATACGTGAGACCAAAGAGTCCAAATCAATCGAAGTTCATTTGTATTTACGCTCCGTATTCTGGTATAAGTATTTATTTATTTATTTATTTATTTTCCGAAACACAAGTAAATACAAAAGATTCGGAGGGATGGCCCATTCAGCGCCGTCTTTGCAGACATTGCTGTTCTACCATGGGGTCCCTTAACAACAATTATACTAACAATAATTAACAACAATTTACAATAATTAACAGTAAATAACAATATAATCAAAAATGAATTTCAACAAACAATTAACCACTAGCAGCAATTAACAATAACTAACAATGAATTTCAACAATTATTATGATTACAAGCTACAACTACGAGTGCAGCCTACAGTCTGTACTACTGAATCAATATCATCGAAGAGGATTAACGAAACTTGGTATAAAAGAATGCAATTTCTTATTAAATACAAAAATACTTCGCGAGGATTTTATTACAGAGGGAATAATATTATATTCATGCGCGCCTCTATAAAGAAATTGTGCGTTTAAGAAATTCTGTTTTTGGTTTGGTAAAAATAATTTCCATTTGATCTTAGAGAATAACTATAATCACAAAATTGAAAGGATCTTTTTAAATAAAGCGGAGTTAACTCATGTATTGCCTTATTACCATTGAGTTTAAATGAGAACTTCGCCTTGCTGCTAATGATTTTAAACCAACTCGATCATGCAAATCTATAATTGACATATGTCGTAAGGGCTAACCCCTAACATAATTCGGCAAGCTCTGTTTTTGGAGCTTCTGTAATAAATCAGTGTGTTTAGCACAGGCAGTTCCATATACCAAGTCTCCATAATCAAATATTGGGAGAATCATTGCATTATACACAAATTTTTCAAGTTAAAAACATTATATTATATCGTAAACGAGATAGAAGACCTATCAATTTACTAATTCGAATACAATTATTTTCAATGTGTAAATTCCACTTTAAATTTGAATCAAGTATCATACCAAGGTACTTTGTAGACTGTATACATATTGTATTTCCTTGTCATTTAATTTTAAGTTTAATGATTACATTTATGTAACATCTTATTAGAACCAAATAACATACTGACCATTTTATCAAAGTTAAGGCTCAGTTTATGAATTACACAGCCAGCTATATATATTCAATAAGTCGGAATTAATTGTTTCTTCTATAACATTTGTGTCCTTGTGAGAAAAATAAATCACTCTATCGTCTGCATATAAATGTACATTGCAATGCTTTATGTGTTTCACAATATCATCAATATATATAATAAACAAAAGTGGCCCTAATATCGAGCCTTGAGGGACACCGTAATCTATATCCATTCTGTCGAGGTTGAGAATTAAAAAGCGTACTTATCCGACGACCAGTCAGATAGCTACTAAACCATGGCAACAAGCATTTGATACACCAATACTGGATAATTTATTCAATAAAATGGATGGCTTAACGGTATCGAATGCTTTTCGTAAATCAATGAAGACAGCACCAGTATACATTCCGCGATCTAGCGCGCTTAGCCAGTCGTCTGTGACCTTCAATAATGTAGTAATAGTTGAGTGTTTTTTTCTGAACCCCGACTGGGCTTCTGACAAAATAGTATTACTTCTCAAATAACAAACTATTTGTTCTTGAACAAGTTTCTCTAAAATCTTGATACAGAAGGCAAAATAGAAATGGGCCTATAATTATTAGGAGATGATTTATCACCGGATTTGTATACTGGTATTATCTTTGACCTTTTACATAGGGAAAACGCCTTCGCGTATTGACCTATTAAAAATTATAAGTAAGAGTTGGTACAATGTATGGAGTTGCCATCTTCAATACCAACATAGGAATATTGTCAACACCAGCATATTTTTTGTTAGTGTGTCTTTAATACGTTTTCTTCACTGAAAGGAATAAATTCAAAACAAGATTGAACATTATCATTTACAGCGTGTTTACTCTCAACAGTGGGAATTTTAGACGCTAATTCAGACCCTACGTTAGCAAAGAATTCATTAAATGATTAGCTAAAGGCTGGCTCTCATCAGCTTTATTGCTATTAACAGGTTTTTAGATGGAAGCAATGGTTTCAAAACTGGCTGCTTACGAACACGTTTCTTTTTCATTGGGGCGAGTTCATCCACAGTCTTCATTAAAAAGCTTTCCCAAAGTTCCACTGCTTCATCAATGGAATCAGTTAATATAATTTCGTGCCAAGAATGATTTAATAAATGATTGCGAAAACTTCCATATCAACATTTTTAAAGTTTCTAAATGAAATTATTTTGGGTGATTGAACAATTTTAAACTTTCCAATACAAATAACATAAATAATGATCACTTAAACCTACATCAATTACCCCATGTGATTCACCATATCATGTCATTGGTTAACATATGATCTATCAAACTCATTGAATTATTTGTGACTCGAGTGGGCCGATCAATATTTATTTGTTGCATTGAATACAAAGTATTAATTTCTTCATACCGTTTTGTCACGTTCGACCGAGAGTTTGCTCTTATATCACAATTTACATCCCCCATTACAACAGTATACAAGCGAATGTGTCAATAAAAGACAACACATTCTCGTAATGATCTATCATTACAATCTTACTACCTGGTGGGCGATACCATGACAAAAATAAGAATGGATCAGAAGATTTAGGTTGAACTCTTATTAAAATTGCTTCAAGTGATTCAAGTGCGTCAGAAGCGATCTGCTCATAGCAATAATATTAAGAATATAAATATCGACACCAACCTCCATTGCGAATTCTATCTTTACGAATTAAATCGTAACCTGGAACACGCAATTCATTGTCACTAATGGAATCGTCTAAGTATGTCTCATTGAGAGCTAAAATATGAATGTTATTGGCAAATAAAATCATGATTTGTAAAAAGGGCGTCTTCAAATATTAGCCATTTGGGATATATATCTGTATATTGGTGGATTATTACAATTTGCAATGATGTTTAAAGGGGTAGTACAGTTTTGGTAAGGCTGAACTTTAGTAACCAAACCTGGACAGTAACATTATAAACTAAAAGTTATAACTCTACCATGCTCGAAAGGTATACAAAATTACAAACGCCTAGTAAAAAGCCTGTTATCAATCAAAAAAAGCCATTCAAACACAAGAGGGCGCTTTCCAGAAAGGCATTGGTTTCAACCATTTTCATACAAAATTATGCATGTGATGTTTTATTGAAATAATGATTAAAATAGAGAGATCATCAACAACTATTTAAAAAACGCTTTTGAAATGTTTTGAAAAAGTGCAAGCATTTTTTAAATTTTTTTTTAAAATCTTCGAATTATTTGGGCCCCAAATAATTATAAGATCAGATATATTTATTGATATTTCAGCCGTTTCTGGGTCGATTTTGACCAAATAAAGTTTATTCTGCCATTAAAATTGCATGTTCTCTCAAATTCGACACTCAGTTTTTCATTACCTCACCAAAAAATTGTGATGTGCAGCGCCCTCTCTACCAAAACTAAACTACCCCTTTAAGTAGGCTCGTGACAGAGTACGCATATTATCTCAATTACGTACAATTGTAGCTTTTGCACCAGTATTGAGTAGCCAGTAAATGTAGGTACAGTGTGTAATATACAGGTAAGCAAACATGTATACATCTAATACAGATATGAACAGAGTGTAGAGGGTCTATGCCAGGATAGGTGTGGTGATGGTAGTGGTGGTACTGGTGGTGGTGGTGGTGGTGGTGGTGGTGGTGGTGGTGGTGGTGGTGGTGGTGGTGGTGGTGGTGGTGGTGGTGGTGGTGGTGGTGGTGGTGGTGGTTATGGTGGAGATGATGTTTGTTGTAGTGGCGGTGGTGGTGATGATGATGATGCGGCTCACCGATGCAGCTCCTCCTGTATACGCTTGACTATTCTTTCACCAGTAGTTCTGTCTTTGTCATGATTGGTGGTAGTGGTGGTGGTGGTGGTGGTGGTGGTTGTGGAGATGGTGTTTGTTGTGGTGGCGGTGGTGATGGTGGTGGTTGTGGTCATGATATAGATGGAGGTTGCTGCTATGGCAGCAGTGGTGGTGGTGGTGGTGGTAGTGGTAGTGGTAGTGGTGTGGGTGATGATGATGATGATGATGCGGCTCACGGATTTCGCTCTTCCTGTAGACGCTCGACTATTCTTTCACCAGTCGTTTCTGACATGAAGTGGATGGGATTGTCCTTCCCACTTTTCATATGCATACATTATGTTTGATTCCATAGCTTGCACTAAGGCGAATCATACTGTCTCAGGTATGCACCAAATCGCAAAATTCAAAGCCAAAAAATATGCAAAAGCTCCCTACAGTGGGAGGGGAAAACCCCCTCTAACACCCTCTTCGGCAAGGTCGCTTCGCTCCCTCGCAGTGCCCCCCCCCCTACTTTTGAGAAGCTTTTGCCAATATCTTGAAAATGGTCCTTCTACATCAAGCGCATATAAATCCAAAATGTACGCCAGAAACAACAGTTCCAGGCGATACACATGATGGGATCAAAGGCGTGTATTTTAGTGTGTCTATATGGTTTAAGACGGGGCGGGAAATATTCTGACAATGTAATCTCATCAAATACAAAATTATCAAAAGTTGATGTTTCCTATTTATATATATAGCTAAACCTATACAAAAAAGTAAATAGATGTTAAAAAAAGTAAACCTTAACGGTAAAACTTTTAAATCAGTCATACAAACGCGATCAAGACGCGATTTTGGTACATCAAATTTCCAAAAGTGCCTACCGTGGGTTGGGGAAACCCCCCTCCCATCCCCCCCCCCCCCCCGGCTCAGTCGTATCGCTCCCTCGCAGCTGTGCCCCCCCCCCCCCCCCCCCCAATCCGTTGACCTTCGCTACGCCACTGTGCAAAAGCCTTGTCAAAAGGCTAGAAAATAAGGAGTTTAAAAACCCATTAAAGCGTTTCAGTCTGCGTATCTTATTCCGTGTCACTAGCAAACATGGAAGTGATGACTGCGGGATAACAGACAGCGCGCCAGAATTGATACCCAACCTATTCGGCCAGTAGTGCTCCACCCCCGCTCCTCTTTCCATTCTTAATGTTGCTACCCCAAGGCAGTTATGTTGCTGATCAAGGGGGAGACCTCCCTTTCCCTTACCCCCCCCCCCCCACCCCCACACATAAACACACTCACACACGCCACCACTACCACTACCACCACCAGCTCCACCACCACCACCCCTCCTCCACCCACCACTCTTTGTCACTCCGTGTGGGAAACATAGCACAACAGTAATTAATTTAGGTACGGGGGCGGGCTCCTTTTATCATGTTCATGAGAAGAAAAAAAAACTTAATCCAGTATTTTGTCCTTTCCGGGTTGGTATGACAATGGATACGCCAAGCCCCCCCCCCCCCCCCCCCCCTTCCAAGCCCCTGGGCTCCCGGGCCCCCGTGGAATCATGACCTTCCACAACATGTGAGCGTGATCCTCCAGAACAGGAGATCTAGCCGGGGCATTTAACCCGGGTGATGACTGATGTGAGTAATGTGATCCGTGCAGTTCTGGGCAAAATGGAGCGGTGATTTGTGCATGAACGATAGCGTATAAGTACGATGGTGACAAAGACGTGACACGCCTGATTATTCCTGACAAGTCATCAGTGCATAATTAGGCCCTATAGTCGCGTGTATATTATCTAGGTAGTAATGGGCCAATACATAGTACGCTATACCTACGTGGTCTCATAATATTATAGCTGGGTATTTTTCAGGAGGTAAGGAAAATCAGCTCATCCACCTACCCCACTCCCAGTGATCTTGACCATGCAGTGTTTGTATAATATAGGTTTTCCCGTACATTTTGGTCAATCAATTTTTATAAATTTGTACTTCAATTTCGTCCCGAGAAGCCGAGAATGTGCCAATGCCAACTTCAATTTCGCCTATTGTCTTCCCAATTTCACAAAAAGTCCATTTAATTTAGTCGTTCGTCACGCATTTTCGTCGATTACAATTCAAATTCGTCGGTCACAGTTACTGCACACATTTGTGAGTGACGAATGTTAATTTTACTGGTCGATATTGTGTGACAAATTACTAAATTGAATGGACTTTTTGTGAAATTGGTCGACAATAGACGAAATTGAAGTGACAAACAATTTGAATTGAAACAAAAATTAATGACAAAAGGGGAAACCCTATATCTCTATATATTTTGGGGGTGGTGAGTAGATCGTGTCAATCAAAACCGTACAAACATTAATATTAAATCTTTCTTGTATGAAAAAAATAAGATAAAACCAAAGCAACCTATATTTTTTCGTGGACTCAGTTTTCAAGTATATAGGGGAGACGATGAGTACCTATACAATTAATTTTAAAAATGACATACGTGTAGTTCCCCCAAAAAATATAAAATAAACAGGACAAAATAGAAAGTTATCAAAAACATGATGACACAAATCAGAAGGTACACCATATTATAGTTAGAAGCCCTATGAGAGGCTCGCAATATTGATTCACGCCATATACAGGGTGGCAAAAAAAACGGAACGGGGCACTTCCCAAAATAAAGTAACAAAGTGATTATGTTCATCGGAGAGGGTATCTTTTCCAATGAAAAACGATGCCAAGAACAGTAATTTTGGTCGTGTAGTTTTTGTTTTTGGGCGCTCTGAGTGACACCATGTCAGGTTCCCATTTTTGTCAAATTTTACCCTGATAAATCGCACTATACTGCCCGTCAACGAGCAATACGCGCGCTATTGTTAGTGTGCATTCAGCTGTGTGCCGAGAGAATGGGCATGGTTGTTCGGTGCTATGACGGGCAGGAAGTGCGATTTATCAGGCACTGACTCTGTAAAAATTGACAAAAATGGGAACCTGACATGGTGTCACTCAGAGCGCCCTAAAAAAAAAAAACTACACGACAAAAATTACTGTTCTTGGTATCGTTTTTCATTGGAAAAGACCGCCTATCCGCTGGACATAATTATTTTGTTACTATATTTTCGGAAGTGGCCCGTTCCGGTTTTGGGGGGCCACCCTGTATAGGAGAAGCGTGGTCGGACTGATTGAGGGGGCACACTTTATGTTTTTCTTTATTTTTTACAAAGGAACCGATTTGGATCAAACAAAGTTAATTCTGTCATTAAAATTGTGTGCTCTTTCAAATGTTAAACTAAGTTTTTCATTACATCACATAACATTTTTTCTTTATCTGGAAGCGCCCTATAAACCAAAACTGAACTATACCCCTTTAATTGATTCAAGAAGATCTCTTCGATTCTCCTTCAAGCAAGCACACTAAAGCCTTGCCGATGACCCGTGAAATTGATTACGATGTCACCTGGTTAAGTGGCTATGATATACATGGTTACCCCTTTGAATACTGCGAAATGAAATGGTCATTACGTTGATGCACACACATTATGAAAGTCACACTCATAGTGCGGCGGTATATTTCAGTGCTATAACTCAATTAGGGACATACCACCTCTCTATTTAATGTATTTCTTTATTCCTCCTTGTCTATATTGTTATTGCCATTTTAGTTAGGGGCACGTGACCCCATGTCCTGCGTAGCTGTGCCATCCATAATAGTTAACAACTAGTGAGGAGATTGTGATATACATGAATAACCCTTTAAATACCTAGAGATATGAATTGACCATTCAGTTATAATGGTATTGATAGAGTTAACTCCTTACATCGCAAGGCCAGTGCAAGGTTATGAGCAAGCGTCTCTTACCTGTACATTTTCCCATGCACGCCAATCTAATTCGATTAAGCAGCACAGTATCTGTAAATATATTGGAGTTTTGTTTGATCATTTGATAAATGTCAGATTTAGGTATTAAAGGGATCTAGTAACTTTGGTGACAAGTATGCAAAAAGTGATGAATGGTTAATACAATGTATATTGTTGCTATGGGATATGTCCACAGGGTATTGTGTGAAAATTTCAAGTCAAATGCACGCTATATGGCCGAGTAATGAGCAAAAATGCAAAGTGATGTTCACAAACTCATTGCACTCCCTTTGTACACGGTTTTTGCGATCTAGATTATTTAACATCTGAACACTTCAATCGTAAATATATTTTTAACGAAAGGGAAATTTGAAAAACCGAAACCTGTCCTATGATTTTATTTGTAATACAAATACAACAAGGTATGAGGGAACCGCTAGACTTCCAAATGGATTTTGAGGATTTGGACAATGTTACTATAAGTCCCTTTAACACAAGTCATAGCGATATTTGAAAAATACTCGTGACATATTTTAGATCTGAGTTGCAGTTTTGCAAATGTTTCTGCGAAATAAAATCATTGGACATTTTCTATTAGTTTGAGCAAAACAGCGTCGTTTATGGAATTCATCCAAAATATATCCTTTTTATAATGTAACAACATCTGTATATGAATCATTATTTTAACAAAACATAAAATGCACAATTTTGTATGAAAAATGGCTAAAACCAATGAGTTTTTTAGAGAGCGCCCTCTTAAGTTGTAACGGCTCTTTTTTAATGATAACAGGGGTTTTACTTAGTCGTTTGTAATTGTGTATACTTTTCGAGCATGGTGGAGTTATAACTATTAGTTTGTACCGTAATGGTGCAGGTTTTGGTTACTAAAGTTAAGTTTGACCAATACTCAACTATCCCTTTAACTAGTTGCAAAGAACATCTATACATACAGAGCCATATATACGGGGGACACGAGGGACACGTGCCCCCATAATAATTTGACAAAAACAACATAAAACATCAGGGGACAATTTTGGAGGAAAAAATAAAGAAAAGCATAAGGTGGGCCTCCTAATCAGTTGTGTGCCCGACCCCCAATTATTCCGACCACGCTAAGCCACTGTATATCTATTTAGTATGCCATTTTGTTAAATTGGATTTGGGATCATCTTCATCCTTCATCTACATAATCACTATTAAAACTGATTCTCTTTCGATGTCACAGTCTTGACGTGTTTTACTTTCATGAAACATAAACATGAACACTGTCTTAGACCAGTGATGATAATGTATCACGATATGTCCCGAACAGCATGAAACATAGACCTACATATTTAATTTCACGGGCGTTTCATTAAAATGAACATCTGATATGATTAGTCAGCGGGGATTGACAACATAATATACGGTAACGTATATAGTTGATACAGTTTCGGAGGAAGGGGGTCAGTAAACAGGTCGGCTATGATGACAGTGCAAACGGCGGGCAGTGGCGTAGCAACGAGGGCGCACCACAATAGTTTGACAAAAACAATTGGATAAACACCCGTTTTCAAACAAAATAAAGAAATACAGAGTACCCCCCCCCCCCCCCCCTACCTTCCCAGTCGGTTGGACCCCGCTATATGCCATTGACTGAGGCTATTTTAATTAAAAGAACTGCGGTATCAACCCCAACGAACATACTATTGCAGATTATACCGTTTCGAAGGAGGGGTCCGTAAATAGGTAGACTATAATAGCAGTACAATATTGAGGTTATTTAAGTTAAAGGAACTGCGGCATTTACTTCAAGTGTATTCAGAAGCACAGCGAAATCGTACTTAATGATGTAATTAAAAATGTTCTATTATTTTTGTCTCGATCTAATTTATATCATGCGGAATTGTATGCAAAACTCTAAAATGGTCTACCGTGAACCCTCAGTAGAACCTCACCCTCCAAGCCCCCCCCCCCCCCCCCCCCTCACTCCCTCACTCCCCGGCTTGATTGGGCCTGTTTACACCACCTAGTGTGGTTGTTTATGATATAAGGGGAACAACAGCCAACACAAGTCCAGAAATGTAAGACACGAAAGTTGGTATCGATTAGTATCGTTTCAAACGCCCTCACTCGGTAGAACCGCGTTTAGTCTCCATTATTTCCCATAGACGCGTGTACAAACGCCATAACATTTCACTTTTTAAAGTATGAAAACTACTTTAAATGAAAAAATACAAGACGGGGCGGTCATACAAATTTGACAAACTATCTAATTATGCAGTTCGCTTAATTTATACTTCATCACACAGAGTTCCCACAGAAGTCACGATTTTGGGCGATTTTTTGACAGACCGTCCATAGACTCACGTGTTAAAGACTCTTATAGACCCACTTTCACCCTAAAAATTTACATTTATATTGACCTTTAAAAAAAAATACAAGGCGGGATGCGAAAGGACATCACTTGGACTTTTATATAAAAGTATTAGATTTACGCCAACCACAAATCTCTTGGTTCCCACGCGATATTTCTAAACAGAATTCTTCCCCTACTCGCGGGAAAATTAGCGTAGTGGGCGTGGTCAACATTAATGCACGTGTGCATTGTGTTTTGTGTGTACGTACGTGTGCGTGCAGCAGCTCTTAGCGGCTTATTAGCCGGCCAGCCGGCTGACTAGTCCGCGCCAGGACTCCCGGGCGCAGTAACAGCGAAGAGAGATGGTATAGATCTGAATCTGATGCGTGTGTAGTAGTTACGCACGTCCGTAGTGCAGTGCTACTGTTTAATTTGGTATATCGTGCACGGGGTACCGGTTGGGGGTACCCACGTGTATATGAATTCGAATTATTAAACTACAAGTCATTTATCGTGTACGATATCTGCTATTAGATAGTTCTGTACAATTTACAGCTGACTTGATTACATGGAAGTGAGCGAGAATTACCAATCTGACATTTAGATACAGTGCGACATAATTGTTAAAAAAGGGTACTTCTCGAGAGCTAGAATAAGCTAAGAAAGAATAACAAATATTTGAGACCTGATCTGATCATGATGGCGCATGCAGAGCTAAAATCTAGATCAGCCATGCTGACGACGGACAGTCCCGATCCCGATATTAATTGGCAATGGCATGTTATGTGCCTGAGCCTAGCCTGACTCCGTACTCCTGAGGTAAGTCTGTTTATTTTAAGTTATATACTAAACTAATTTTCACATATTTAATTCAAGGCTAAAGCCTGGCCCTGAAACTGAGTGAACCATTTACTTTGTAGATGTGGCCTAGCCCAATAGTCTATAGACTATAGCCAAAGGCAAAGCCAATGAACAATGATCAAGGGAGTTCCACCCAACAAGGCATGATTGATACTAGGCCATCATAAGCCCAATGTGGGGTCATTAGAAAATAATTTGAGCTAGCCTAAAACTTTAAAAACTAAAAAAAGGGGATGATGTGAGATCAGGCAGGCGTGACCAATTCCTGGCTTTGTTCCTTGATTGACCATGACCCATGTCCATGAACGCTAACTCAGGTGAGCGCTACCGCGGAGCGGTAGCGCTCACCTGAGTTACATGAACGCGTGCGTGGAAGTGGGGCCAAGCACGGCAAAACTTAACTCTAGTGAACGCTAGCGCGGAGCGCTAGCGTTCTAGGTCGTGCTGATACTTGATAGTGCCCCCGAATTTATCATTTTATGTGCACGATAATTGTGCTTAAAATGATACATATGATACGGTACTTACCACCGATTAGACGATACATATGTGATACAACTATGCCTATGGGGTGGATCAGAATGATGATTTTTTTTTTGCTCCATTCCGCATAAAAATGAGTGATTTATGCAGCTCATCGACTTCTTTCTTTGTCGTATCGCGACTTCTGAACGACCGATGATTGCGCTATAGTCTTCATTCAAGTCGCCCGCCGATTCCAAGTAAACGACAGATCGATCTGACGCGTACGTCCGTACGACCACTAAACGCGCGCGTCAGATCTGCCGTCTATTTGGAATTGGCGGGCGACTTGGATGAAAACTATATAGTATAGCGCAATCATCTGTCGTTCAGAAGTCGCGATACGACACGGAAAGAAGTCGATGAGCTGCATAAATCACTCATTTTTATGCGGAATGGAGCAAAAAATCATCATTCTGATCCACCCCATAGGCATAGTTGTATCACATATGTATCGTCCAATCGGTGGTAAGTACCGTATCATATGTATCATTTTAAGCACAATTATCGTTCACATTAAATGATAAATTCGGGGGCACTATCAGCCCGACCTAGAACGCTAGGCTCCATGCTAGCGTTCACTAGAGTTAGGCAAAACTATACTTTTAGTAGGCTTAGAGAATTTTGGTCGCTAACTTCAACCCTAACCCTAAGTATAACCCTAAATTTGGTGGCTATAGGTCAGATTTAGTGGCTATACTATACGTCAGATTTAGTGGCTATACATGTATGTCAGATTTAGTGGCTAGTATAGGTCAGACTTATGCACTTATCAATTGTATGACGCACCTAGCGACCCCCGGGGATGGTGCGTCATGGTTGGGTCATTTACCAAAACATTTTTTATGCATGTACCGTCAAATCAACTTTTGGTCCGTCATATCATGACGAAAGGGGTGCGTCATTGTCAGTTTACCCTTGTGTGTCAATTTGCGTGCACTGCCGGAACTGCGGGCCGGGCAGCGCTAGCGTGCAATCTACGCTACACCGGCAGCGCGCTCCCGGCCCCGAGCTAGCGGCATAATGCCTGAATTTCAGCTGCAATGTCATTTGCGACGACACATGTATGACGATCGATTTAACAATTTAAATTCCCATCTGTATGTCACATGAAATGTTCCACTATATCAAACACATTATTCATTATTATGCAAATGTTTGTAATGATATTGGAGTTGAAATGAACTTACTTGGAATTCGAAAAATGCGTGAAATGAACAGTAAAAAATGCATTTGTCTCGCCGTTTCATTGCAAAGAAAAGCAGTTCCGGCGGGGATCGGGATGAATGAAACAATATATTAAACCAGAACAAAGATCGTCACGTCATAGACGCGCGCGTGGTGATGATGCACACGTCACTATGCATGCTCGCGTGCAGAAAGCATAGTGCGCATGCGTAGAAAAAGATAGTTGACCGTCATGGTTCGTCAAAATCAAGAGATGGTCCGTCACATAAGTCACCGTATGTACCGTCATGTATTTGAATGGTCCGTCAAAATTTTGACACGGGGGTACGTCATGGTAACCGAAATCTGTCTCACATAGGACCAGTGACGCACCATCCCCGGGGGTCGCTAGGTGCGTCATACAATTGATAAGTGCATTAGTGGCTATAACCCAGATTTAGTGGCTATCCTATGGAGTATGGTTAGATTTAGTGGCTATAAGTTAGATTTATTGGGCAGTTCGAAAATTGAAGTTAGCGACCAAAATTCTTTAAGCCTACTAAAGTATAGTTTTGCCCCAAGCACATCTACAAAGTAAATGGTCTACTCAGGTAGACCATTTACCACCAAATTTCATTGATTCTAAATGCTACTGACCCCGTTTGATTTTCTTTGTTTGGGCCACCAGATTTAGGTTTTGAGCCACTCAAAGTTGAACATGCCTGACTGGGCAACATGGCAAAAAGTTTAAGTAGAAAAAGTGATCCGTTACTGGTATACTGCAATGGATCTGTGTCAAAGCTGTACTGCCCTATATATTTTAATTGCAAAAATAGACCAGTTGTTTACATGTTCAGATAGGCTTCTGCCCAGTCAAATTCCCAAATTCCTCCTGAAACTACAATAAGTGATACCCTAAAATTACATTTGGAAGTCCAGGGCTTGTGTTTAGACCTTAGTGGTGGCTCAGGTGCCAATGGCCACCTGAAATTTTATTTGGCCACTAGAAATAATTTTGACCAATCAGTTAATTTTGCCAAACTACATGTATCCCTTTAATTTCATCTCATTTTTGCATTCGCAATCACACTGTCACTCATTCTAGACGCATAATTTTGTCACGGTACATATTATCTTTATTATAATTGACTGTCTTTGAAGGCAAATTACGTAGTAATTCATTTTGTGAAGTTAAAAAAATATTCAGATTTTTTATAATTTAGTTTTTCCCTTTATTGATTGAAGGTAGCTTCAGATGTGCATCTGCAATATATGGTCTGGTGGTAGGCTGTGCTGCAGGTGCATGATATGGGCTGATGGAAACCTCATTAACTGGTGCAGTGAGTTGGTATTGACAGATAAACAGCAGTCTACACTAATGTGAACAGGTAAATGTTATGAGTATGCATGTTTTATTTTTCAATACTGGAAATTAAGTATGTGACCCCAGTCGGGTAATCAAAATATTTTTCGGAAATCAGAATACACCTTTAGCCTTTAAATGATAGCAAATCTGACTATTAAAATGATGAAAGAATTTTCACCATCAAGAGAGACATAAGCTTGCACCTGCCCTTATGTGATGGTCCCAAACAAAGAAACATGTTTCAAATTCCAATATATTTGTTTGCCCATTACAAGTAAAATTTTGCGTTAATGAAATTTGTTTGGCTCAAGACTAGGCCTTACTCAAGACTCATTTTTAGCGGTCCCAGCGGATGCTGGCAGCAAGCTTGTGATAATTGGAGCATTCCATGACAGTAATGTTAATATCAAAAATTGCTAGTCGTATGTGTATGCAAATATGTTGTGCATTTAAATCTTCACATTCTCACATTCATTACCACTCAGAATTAATTTACAAATGACTTTCCACTGTCACTTTTCCTGTGACCGCGCACCTTTTTCACCAAGTACGACAATACTCTAGAAGAGTGATGTACTCACTGGAAGAAGAACTCAAAAACCAGAAATGTATTTAAAGTTGCAGTAAATGTATTTACATCTTTATTTCATTTAATGTTTTGTTAGAAAAATCAGCTTTGTGTCAAAATGAACAGTACACAATTTAGTATTAGTCACATATTACAAGAGCTTATTTTCTAATTGAAATTTGTTTGATCCATTTACTTTTTTACTTTAAGTTTAACGAAAATCATTTATAGAATTTAGTTTCTCTTATACTGTGTTTTTTAAATTATTTTTAAATACAGAATAATGAAATGGTTATCTCAAATGTCTACTTACTGATGGTTTGATACTTTGAGCTAATGAAAGGGGATAAGACCTTACATAAATGTTCTCTTTCTACACTAGGTAAACTGCTATTTCTATGAAACTTCCACATCTTATTCATTTGCATTATAAAAGTTGTTTGTATCAACCATCTCAATTTACTTTTTCAGACAGACACGATAATTGTCATGAACAAGCTGATCTTTACTCTGGAACTGGACATTTTTGCTGTGGCTAAACTTATCATTAAAGGTACATATCTACTGCATAATGTATTGTTTTTCTATAAACTTATATGGTCATGCGTTGTGAGGTCACCTACTTTTGCGTTACATGCTGTTTCTGGCTTCTGAATGTGAGGGATAATGTTACAGTTGGGGGCAAATATTTTCTGAGGAAGACCCCCTACCCTATCAAAAATATGCATTTTCTGAAAGGACATTTCCCAAGGAACCCAAATATGTACTCAGAAATAACACTGGGTGTACAGTTAATTGTTCATATGAAACAAAACATGACATTTTGTTTACAATTTTAGAGGTCAATATTTTCCTGATAACTTGATCTAGATAAGAAATTATGTTTTCATGCAGATCAGACTTAGACCTTTACAGCAATTATTATTGTATGGGGTAAATTATTATTTTGCAAGAGATTTTTTCATTTATACTTCACAAATTTTGTTTCAGCTTCCTATTCGATACCAACATTGTTGCTATACATCTAGTTTTGACAAAGTTATTATTATTTTAAAGAAAAATTTCACTCTGCGAGGCATTTTTCCATAGACCTTATACAGCAGTGCCGCTTCCTGTGTCATCCTCTTTCTCAGACATTCACATTCCTATATCTCCTCTTTAAAGGGAAGTGGTATATACCTTTGAAACTTTACAGATCAAATTTGTTAACGGTTTTCAGGTTTTGAAAAAAAAAACTCACAAAAAAAACTCAAAATGTAACAGCTCCACCCTATTTGGAGGTGAGTTCATGACACATGACCATAAATTGATGAGCTTGTGTTTACAACAATTTTTTTTATCAAATTTGTGTTCAGTTCTTCACGTATAATCAGCTTGTTAATAAAGTTATAGTTTGCTCAATGTGAAGGCTAAATAATTAGGTATTGGAATCATCAAATACATTTTTAAACAAAAATATAGAGGCACATGCATACAATATATGAGTACACCTCACACTGCAAATGAGAAATCTTTTGCAGTACTCTATGTAAACAATGTCACAATAATTAAAAAGGAAACAAAGTATTGTGTATTGAAGAACATCAAATTCATCAAGATCATTTATAATGATAATAAATATGTTAACATTTATGTAGTACTTATTAATACAGCAATTTCCAAGCACGAAAGAAACATGGCTATATCAATCCATGTCATGGGTACAACTCAAGCCAGCACATAGAAATGTAATAAGTGTACAATTTCAGCACTGTGGTGCATACATGCACAACACCGTCATATCCTGCATAACAGCCAGGGACAGAGATATGTTGATTCAACTCAGGTCAACTTTTTGCTTGTCCTATTTGCATAAAGTCAATTACAAACACATTTTTGCTTACTGTTGGATGAGGAATGTAGTGTGGGAGAAAAACTTTTTCCTTATTTCTTCACTCTTGTTACATGTACAATATGAAGAAGTATGACCCCAGCTATGTTTATTTTAAAAACTGCCAGACAGACAAGTTCTGCACTGCAACATCAGTTACAGTGTAATTGCCAATACAAGGAAACTGTCAAATTCCTTCTTATTGTGCACTTCTGTTCCTGGGAACATAGGTATATAATGTCATAACAATCATGACATTCTAATAAGTCAACATCAGATATTACACTTGATAATTACATAATATTTCATATGGATAGAGTAACCAGTTAAAATTCTGCACTGCAACATCAGTTACAGTGTAATTGCCAATACAAGGAAAC